>AWOL01S0024923.1:26002-91002 GCA_000715115.1 Nicotiana otophora | reverse complement strand
TATTGATCATCATGAACGACAAGTGATTAACAGGTAAACATCATAAACACAGAGCCGCATAACTTGTTTAAGAAATAAAATGGGGGGTCTGTGTGCACTAACTTTCTTTAGAGCAACAAAGCAAGTAAAGAAGGATAGTAGCCGTCTAAGAGCCCAAAATCACAACAATCAACTTACAGCAATTGAACTCGAGCAGGAATGAAAGGAAGAAAAGAGAAATTAGATAAGTGCTTCTAAATACTTAAACTAGCATAAAGTTCTTAGATCTTTAGTGTGTTTGTATGTGTTTGTGTTCATTCTAATACACACCGTGTTTTTGTACGTAAGAGTATGCCGTTAGTCAATTGATGTAAACTCATAAATGAGATCATTTTTAAGGAGAATAAAGTGAGTCAATCATATTACCTTGGAGATTACAAATATTAAGATCATGAATAGCAAGTACCAAGAGGGTTAGAAGTCTTAGAAGCTAAACGACTTGAAGAAAATAAGTTTTGTCGAAAGTCGACAAGTTGAGAATGTTATAACATGTAATTGTGGTGTGAGAATAGGGTGATCAAAAAGATAATGAAGTTATGTTATGAGTTATTTTAGTCTTATGACAGTCTTGTGTTATGTTTTGAAGTCAAGCGAGTTGTGGAACAAAAGTTGGCAAAGGTCATCACAAGTTATATTCATAAATATACTGAAAACCAGGTCATCACAATATACTTTGAATTATGGGATGATCTACCTACCAAATTGAATATCTACAAGTCTTGTTTCTAACGCATTAAACAATTCGTCGATACGACATCGGAGTAGAGAGATATTTGCGTTTCCGCCAGACTGCACAAGCAGCTTCCAGTGGGACATACTTTGGCGGTGGTCGACCTACTTCACTTTAATAACGATTTGGACGACCTTTATTTCTCATTTTTAGAGACACAACCTTGTTCCTACACTCCTCCTAACCCTCCTACATAGATACAATAAGGGTTTGAAGTGATTACTACATATTTCAACATCAAAGGTTACTTCTAGTGAAGATTAAGACCTCTTTGAGGTTGTGTTGTCATTGAGGATAATTATGGGCTGTGTTTGGCTGAAATTTCAAGTTGTTTCTACTTTATAAGATGAGTATAACAGCCTACTAATTGTACTTAATCATCCTTGTATGTTGGTTAAGTTGTTAGGATGATAAACTAAAAGATAGTACTTGGATTAGCTTGAGATGTTGTTGTTCTTGATGGATTGATTTTAAAGTTGCTCTTGTGAACTTTAAGTGTCTGGAAATTATGGAAAATAAGTTTGCTATGATATTTTTAGTATGATTATGCTGGTTTACATGTCAATCTCGTTGGATAAATTGGTAACTGGAAATAGAAATGGCTATAAAGCACTTGGAAGCTATCGACATTGATATTATCTTGTGTTGGGCTATTTTGTGTAACTTTAAAATTGAAAACAAGGATGTAAATCCTTTATAAGGTATTGCTTATTATACTGGATATATTACTAAGTTCAAAAATGAATGATAATGGGGTTGAAGGGTAGTAAAGGGATTCAATCCGAGCTTGTCGCTCGTCGTGATATGTGATGACTTGTTAATAAAATATTTCGTACCCTATTATCAATTTTGTTCTTATTGTATTGCTCTGGTTTTTGTTGTTGGTATATGGTATTGGAGGAGGACCTTGTTACAGGGGAGATGCTGCCCAAATTTACATAAACGAGCTACTAGCTTAAGTTACGGACTTAGCCTTTACTCAGCAATGATTTTGAATCTCCTTATGATATGGTAGACTGAGTTGAGTTGTTTGAAGAGTTGCTTGGATGCTATTAAGGACTCAATGAAGTTAAGATATGCTAAGGCTAAAACTTTCCTTCATTTTGGAATGATCTTGTAACTACATGCGTTTGATGATGAGACATAAAGAGAAGTTCGTACTCATGAATTTATGTACATTATCCTAATCTCATAAGTTATCATATTCTCCCTTATCGGGATTTTACACTTAGTTAAGTATTATCTTCTTCCAGTCAAGAGAGTAGAGGGTCTCTCTCTCTCTCTCTCTATATATATATATATAGTAGTACATTATTTTCACCTCCATCGAGCTATAATCGATGGGCAGGCCCCTATTGGGCAACCTCTGATCAGATGGTAAGTTATATACCGAGCCTACTATGGCTGAACGCCTATCAGCGAGCGCAAAATAGCCGAGATACAGAGCCTAGTATGGCGGAGTGCCTATGAGCGAACCTACCACGGTAGATCAGTTAGACATACCGAGCCTTATAGGGCTAGATAGCTATATTACATACTATATTGAGATAGTTGAGTCAGTATCAACAGGTAAGCCTATCTTCAAATTATCTTTGACTCCCATTTATTATATTATCAGTTCAGTTTCACCTTTCGGTTACTCTATTGCCTTACATACTCAATACATTATTTTGTACTAACATCCCTTTAGCGGGGAACGCTACATTTCATGCCTACAGGTTCTGATAGACAGCTGGATAGACCTTCCTAGTAGACAGAGTCAAATATCAGCTTGGTTGATAAGCTCCAGTTCCTTGGAGTTACCAGGTCTAGACCTTAAGGTCCATTTTATATATACAGGTTTGATGGGTAGGTCGAGGCCCTGCCCTGACCATGATACAGTTCAGTTATCTTTAGAGCCTTGTAGACGAGTTCTGTATATTTTGTATATCGGTGTTGTGGCCTTGCCAGCCCTGTGTACATGCTCAGTTAGAGCTAGTCTCCATTCAGTTTATATTTTATTTCACAAATTGTCCTACAATGTGTCACGCCCCAACCTCGGGGAGCGCAACCGACGCTCAACCGAGTGAACCCGATCGAGCAAGCCTGTTAGATACTTTCTACCCAACTCACCCATGTTCAATAGAGGACATGATTTCATTAATTAAACAGTAAGAAGTCCATATATACAATACTAAAACGTCTCATTGGTTACATCATTTTAAAGTCCAAAAATACACACTTTCTTATGATTCGAGTGGAACAAGAGATCAAAACACAAACATAATCTGTTTGACTTTTCTAGCACCCATGCACAACCCACATAGTGTCTACGGAGCCCCTAAAAGATACAAAGAGTGTTATGATAGTGCGGGCAACAAGGCCCCGGCAATACCTCAAAACGTGATAACAAAATGTACAAAAGATGCATGGCCCCGGAATGAGGTGGGGCTCACTAAGTCTGCTAAGAAGAAGTTGTACTGCTATTGCTGATCAACACTGCCTGCTATGGAACCACCTGCATCCATTTAAAGATGCAGCGCCCCCGGCAAAAGGGACGTTAACACTGTCGAATAGTACTAGTATGTACAACTAAGTACCATCTCAATAGAATGAATAATAATACAAGGGGGAAAACAGTCAAGAATTCAATAAGAGCTTCAAATAATATTAAAACATCAAGTTAAGGATCATATAAGTTTTCAAGTAAATATCCATGTTATTAGGTTGGGTGATCTTCAGTACCGATATACCATAATTCACAATACCACCGTATTCTTACACGGAGTCTGATCACGACCCGATCGGCTAGGCCGTCTCATTTGAGACATCAACCATAACCACAATTTCAATTATCATTTTCTGCATAGTCACCACCATGTGTGCGGTATGATGTCCGATCACGGTCCGATCGACTAGGTCGTCTCACTCAAGACATTACCTTTTTCGGTAAATCATCTCACATCATTCATCTTTCATATCCTTTCAATTTATTAGCACTAGTGGCCACAATTATAAAGTCATTCTTGGCACTTGGACATATTTCATAATTCCAGTTCCCTTTTCCACATTCAAATATCATTATCATTATCATTATCAACAATAATAGGGCTTCCTATCCAAGACATTAAATTCACATATGATCAATTTGGGAAATCTTAGGCAGATAGATGCTTTTCATACAATTTGGCATAACAATCTTTATTTTGATCTTGACATGAAGTCTTAACATTTCTAACACATATTCCACATTTTAAACACATCCTCAAATAGCAAGATGACATGATGAAGCATTTAGAATAAATATTGAACATACATCCTTCAACACACCACATTTAGGAATAGCAATTCAATAATGATCAGGGACTTACTTTAATTACATGAACACTGTGGGATTCGATTCTAAGAAGAAGGGGGTTTAGCCAACATACCTCAATTGAGCTTTTCAAACTCTAAAATGATCCGAAATTCTTAGCAACTTCAATCTATATTAGAAATATAACAAGTGAACCAAAATTAGGAAGATGGGCATGGTTTTAGCTCATTTGAGCATATTATCAAACACTAGATGCGCATCAATGTTTCAAGGCCCTTTTTGTGGAAGATTCCACCATTCCACAACCCATTCTCTATCATTGTTAGCTCACAACCTTCCCACATACTTCAAGGATACATGCATGCAAGACAACAACCCCCGCACCCATTATTTGTCTCTCTATTTAACCCATTTTTGTAAAATTTCGAAATTGAGAGCTAGGACATAGCCTTTAGGGTGAAGACTTCCTTTGTTAATCCTCAATGGTTGAGCAAGAATTGATGGATAATAGGTTGAAGGTTGCTCCCTCACTCTAAGAACTCTCTCCCTCACTCTAGAATATCAGAAATGTGCTCCAAATGAGCTATAGTACATGTTTTAACAAAATAGGGTCGGGTTTAAAAACCCCAAAAATGAACCTCCGGAACAGGGTATGCGATCGCATATGCAACAGCAGAATGGATATACGGTCCGCATATCGACCGCAAAATTGGGTGCAAAAACTGGAAAGGAACTGACCGGGTATGCGGTCACTATGCGGCCCGTAGACCTATTCTGTGGTCGCATAATGCGCCGCAGAACCACCCTCCGCAAAATTCCAAGGTTTGATTATGCGATCAAAGTGCGGCCTACGAAACGGTTATGCGGTCGCATAATAGACCACGAAAATGACATCAAAATGACCCAGAAAACTACCTCACTGTGCGACCATTCCACGGCCCGCAGAGTGATTATGCGGCCGCAGAAACACCTATTTTTGCCAAATATTTTGTTTCAACTCCCCAACACACTGTTCAATCCAAAAGGTCCGAACCCCGGCGTCACAGAACCCCGGCTTTTAGGAAAAATTTTCACGGGGCCTTACACAATGTGGCCATATGGCAAAACTATCACATCGTATGTTCAAAGTCCCTTAGTCTCAGGTTGGTACGCTCGGGCCGAGTATGGCACCGGGTGCCGGCCACTCCTCCACAGGTTTGGGGCGTGACACATTCAATGCTTCTTTTTGTGTTTTTCAGTATTTTTTCAGTGTGTTAGGTGAAAACATTCAAAGCTTTATTTATAGTGTCATTTAAGCCTTAGGGTTCCAGTTGAATTCAAGGAGATAGTGGGTGATGACGGGTGATCGATGATGATAGTAAGAAGGTAAAAATAGAAGGAAATCACAGGGGGAATCAGGGTGGAGTTTACCTTGAAGAAACCTGGTCGTTGGAGGCTGGAGGACCGTTGGTCAAAGTCCCATGTCCAGAGGTCACTACGTTTGAGCTTTGGATAATGAATAGTAATGATGGGGTCAAAGATTCATGGCCATGCATGCTTTGATTTGATCGAACAGGGGAGGGAACAATGATATTCCCGTTTGCATTTTTTAGGTCTAGGGTTTCGGGGATGTGGGATTCGAATCAGGATGATGAAAAGGGAAAGAAATCCGGCGAGATTCTCGGATTGAAGGGACAATAGGGATGATTTGAGTGACCTTGCACGAATTTGTGCAAGGTCCAGGCTTGATAGAGGTTTTCAGGGTTGAGTGAAAATAAAGAAGAAAGGGAAAGATGGGCGGTGGGACGTGGGGAAAATGACTAGTGTTAATGTCCATGTTTGGTAAAAACTGAGAGATCAGAGATTAGCCGTTAGATCATTTTGATCAACGGCTCTGTATTTTTAAGGATTATAAATGGATAAAAAGAGTAAATATGGTCGTTGGATCATTGTGATCCAACGATTGAGATGAGATGCCGAATAATTTAAAAGGTGAAAGGAATATTAGGATTAATTATCGAGCGTTGATTATTTGGATCAACGGTCCAGATGCATTGTGTTAGTTGTGTAAGTGCCTGAAAAGGGGTGATGTGGTGCACTATGATTAGTTGACGGGGCTGGGGGTTACTGAACCGGGTTGGGAAGTTTTGG
Source organism: Nicotiana otophora (assembly GCA_000715115.1). Classification (NCBI taxonomy): domain Eukaryota; kingdom Viridiplantae; phylum Streptophyta; class Magnoliopsida; order Solanales; family Solanaceae; genus Nicotiana; species Nicotiana otophora. Next base: position 84,808 of record AWOL01S0024923.1, on the reverse strand, counting down.
GCTTGCGTTCTGGGCCAAATAAGCTGGATAGTAATTGAAATTATAGCCACATTGAATTAAAATTAAACAACTGCAATTGTAGCCTATTTATGTTTTTGACCCTTTTTATAATTAAATTAATTAGACCTAATTAATCCTAATAAAATATAATTATCAAATGTATTATTAGTTAATTACTATGATTAATTGGTTGTCAAAAATAATAATAATACTTTGTCTATTAAAGTATAAAAGCTAATTTTGGCTATTCAAAGTAATACAGTTAATATAAATTTACGACTAAATTATTAAATTAATGATAATACTTGCTTATAAAATATGAAAGTTAGTTTAATTAATTAAAGAAGTAGAGGTTGTATAATTTATAAATATTTAAAACTAAATTACTATTAATTATAGATTAATATTACTAACTATTATCATATGTTTTATATCATCTATTTATAATAAAATGGGTGTTATTAATTTAAAAATACATCACTACATTTATTGCTGATTAATAAATACAAAATATTTAATTTAATAAAGGAGGGTTAAAATTGGTCGTAAAAAACTGCCCCTCTTTGACTAGAGGCGATAAAAGAGTTAGCGGACAAAAAAGTTAACTTAAAGAGCAATTTTGTCCTGACTCTAGGCAAGTATTGTAGGGATGATGCTTGCGATTGTGGAAGATCATGTCTTGTGAGATTAAGGCCGAATTCTGTCTTTGAATCGCCTACATACCTCGGGCATAACGAGGATTAGGCCACATGTAGTTCTAGAATGACGATTCGAAGAGAGTTATTCTTGCAGGAATTGCCCCAGTATCGTGTTATGATGTCACCGCAAGATTTTGGAACCCACTGACTTTTGAACTGCAGCTTGATTATAGAACTTGAAAGATGTGACGATTTTGGAGTTCTACTGATCGAGTTGAGTTGGAGGCTGGATCATTGGCTCGCTTATGAGTATGTTATCCCTCATAGTAGTGTAATCTGCTTTGCTGCCTTGAGAAAGTTCCATATTGTAGTGTGTGAACCTGCAAAAAAGAGATATACACATACCCATATATCGTAATGCACATGCGTTAGGATATAATATTTATATGCAGGAATAATTATCACTGGCTACCGGCTAGCCGTTATTAGGGATCTTTGGGCGATGGAATGTTGAATCTGAAGCCTCCAAGCTCTGGAGCATTATTTGGGATGTTGGGGATGGATGTTTGAATCTGACTTGAATGTTAGTCAGGATGTGTACCATTCCAAAGTGGTCAGAGCATTTGAATCTCCGCGCGATGGGAGTATTCGACTTTGAATTTCCTCACGATGTGAATATTCGACTATGAATTTGAATCTCCACTAGATGGGAGTATTTGAATTTGAATCTCCACACTATGGGAGTATGTGTTTTTGAATTTGAATCTCCGTGTGGTGGGAGCGTTTGGACCAAATATAAAAATGCTTGTAAGTTTCACGAATAAAACATCAAAAACTTCAAAAAATTAAATGATCCATCATTCGATTGGCGAGGTTGGCGACGAGATTTGCAACAGTCTAATTGGAATCTCTGATTTGGCGGAGTGACAGTACAATATGTACAAAATGCTCAGATTGGTAGAATGGACGATACTATCTGTACAAAGTGCTCAAATTGGCGGAGCGGACGATACGTTATTTACAAAGTGCTCCAATTGGCGGGGCAGATAGTGTAAGGCCCCCTGAAAAGTTTCGTAAAAACTGGGGTTCTGTGATGCCGGGGCAAGCATAGAGGTTAATAATAGTAAAACTTCTTCACGGTTAGTTTGCGAGCTGCAGTTCAGACTTCTTAGATTGAATAGTGCGCGGGGAGTTGAAGGGAAATATTTGCAGAAATAGGCATTTCTGCGACCCATTATGCGGTCGCATAATCACTCTGCAAGCCGCAGAATGGCCGCAGAGTGAAGCAGCTACTTGGGCCATTTTGATGTAAACTTCACGGCCAATTATGCGATCGCATAAGCATTTTGCGGGCCGCACTTTGATCGCATATTCAGCCTTGGAGTTTTGTGGAGGGAGGTTCTGCGGTGCATTATGCGACTGCAGAACAGGTCTGCGGGCCGCATAGTGACCGCAGACCCAGTTAGTTTCTTTCCAGTTTTGGCACCCAATTTGTGCGGACGATATGCGGACCGCATATCCATTCTGCGGTCGCATATGCGACCGCATATCCTATTTCGGGGCTTTGTTTTTGGGGTTTTTAAACCTGACCCTTCTTCGTTAAAACATATGCCATAGCCCATTTTGAGCACATTTCTGATATTTTTTAGAGTGAGAGAGAGTTCTTAGAGTTTGGGAGTAACCTTCAACCTATTATCCACCAATTCTTGCTCAATCCTTGAAGATTATCAAGAAAGTCCTCATCTTAAAGGTAAGAATCTATGCCCTAGCTCTTAATTTCGAAAATCTACTAAAAATGGAATAATTAGCAAGATACTTTTTGGGTGTGGGAGTGGTTATCTTGAATGCATGTGTTATCTAATAACGTAGGAAAGATGTGAGCTAAAAATGGTAGAGAAGGGGTTGAGGAATGATGGAATCTTTCGTAAAAGGGCCTTAAAAACCTTAATGCACACTTAGTGCTTATTAATTTTCTCAAATGAGCTAGAGTCATGACCATCTTCCTAATTTTGGTCCAACTTGTTATATTTCTAAAATAGATCGAAGTTGTAAGAATTCCGGAACGTTTTAGAGTTTAAAGGAAGCTCAATTGAGGTATGTTGGCTAAACCCCCTTCTTTTTAGAATCGAATCCCACAGTGTTCATGTAATTGGAGTAAGTCCTTGATCATTATTGAATTGGCTATTCCTAATGTGGTTGTATTGAAGGAAGTATGTTCAATATTTATTCTAAATGCTTCATCATGTCATCTTGCCATTTGAGGATATGTGTTAAAATGTGTAATATGTGTTAGAAATGTTAAGAGTTCATGTCAAGATCGAAATAAATATTGTTATGACAAATTGTATGGAAAGCCTCTATGTGCCTAAGATTTCCCAAATTGCTCATATGTGAATTTAATGTCTTGAATGGGAAGCCCTATTATTGTTGATAATGATAATGATATTTGAATGTGGAAAATGGAATTGGAACTATGAAATATGGCCAAGTGCCAAGAATGACTTTGTAATCGTGATCACTAGTGCCAATGAATCGAAAGAATATGAAAGAAGTATGATGTGAGATGATTGAGTAAAAAAGGTAACGTCTTTGGGGAGACGGCCTAGCCGATCGGGCCGTGATCGGACGCTATGCCGCATACATGGTGGTGACTGTGCTGAAAATGATAATTGAATTTGTGGTTATGGTTGATGACTCAAATGGGACGACCTAGCCGGTTGGGTCATGATCAGACTCCGTATAAGAATACGGTAGTATTGTGAATTATGGTATATTGGCACTAAAGATCACCCAACCTAGTAACATGGAAATTGACTTGAAAACGTATGTAATCCTTAACTTGATGTTTTAGTAGTATTCGAAGCTCTTATTGAATTCTTGATTGTTCCCCCTTGTATTATAATTCATTCTATTGAGATGGTTCTTAGCTATACATAATTGTGCTATTCGACGGTACTAACATCCCTTTTGTCGGGGGCACTGAATCTTTAAATAGATGTATGTAGGTGGTTATATAGTAGGCAGTGTTGATCAGCGATAGTGGAACATCCTCTTTCCAGAAGACTTGGTGAGCCCCACTTCATCCCGGGGCCACCTATTGTATCTTTTGTTCATATTACTATCACGTCTTAAGGTATAGCCGGGGCCTTGTCGCCGACACTATCATAGACTCTTTTGTATCTTTTAGAGGCTCTATAGACACTATGTGAGTTTTGTACATGGGTGCTAGAAAAGTCAAACAAGTTATGATTGTGTATTTTGAGACTTAATAGTGATGTAACTAAATAAATGGTTTAATATTGTATGTATGAACTTCCTACAGTCTAATTATTGAAATCATGTCTTTTCTTGATCATGGGTGAATTGGGTAGAAAGTATCTAACAGGCTTGCTCGACCGGGTTCACTAAGTTGAGCGTCGGTCACGCTTTTCGAGGTTGGGGCGTGATAGATAACTTGATATGTACAAGGTGCTCCGATTGGTAGAGCAGACAGTTTGATATGTACGAGGTGCTTCGATTGGCAAAGAAGATGGTTTGATATATACATGGTCCTCAAATTGTGTTGGAGGCTTGGCTCCGGGATACCTTCAAAGAGTGGAGGGTTCATGAAGTTGTAACGGGTCTGGCATTGATTCCGGTGTGATCTCGTGTCCTTTGATTCCATTCCAATTATGCACTCAATGAAAACTTCTTAGTGGGGGAGGGCGTTGATTTGTGTTGATTTTGGACCTGGCCTTGCCCCAAACCTGATGGATTATGCCACAAAGTTTGCTAGGTGGATCAAATAGTGTTTTCTTAAAAGTCATTTTGAAAAATCACTTATGTTTATGGAAAACTCCATCATTCAGGATTATGACATGTTTAGATGTTGCCTCCGATGCGAGTATCATTTATGGATGGCTCCACCTTGCTGATGGTGCATTCCTGGACATGTCCCTGAAGATGTAACTTAATTGCTGATGCGATCACTTCTCTAATCTAGGCAACATTATAAGGATTTTCCTAAGGTTATGACCGAACATTTTTAGGTTGCCGACATATCCGAACGGAATCAGTTCTAAGCGTAGTTCGAGGGTATGAAATGAAAAAATGAAATGAAATGACTGTGCCTGACTTAGGCATCCTATGTATCTGGATGGAATCAGGTTAGAATGTAGTTCAATTACAGTAGATGCAAAATGATAGAATTTTGAAATGGCATTTCTGAGTTTGACTCAGACTTCCTACATATCCAAATAGAATCAGGCCAAAACGTAGTTTAATTATAATAGATAACTGAATCTTTTGTGGATTGCCTTCGTATTCCTGCCAAATGAAATCAAGTCGTGACATAGTTCCAAATACATATAAATAATATTTTGTTTTCTACCACAAGAGTGGGACCACACCCTACGTAGGTTGCCTACGTATTCCACCATGGGAAGTCAGGTCGGGCGTAGTTCTGTTATAATAAAACCTAACTCTATTGTCTTCAAATGTAGTATAGCTTGATTGTTTCTGAATTGATGGGCTTCGTGATTACTTTGACGTCCATTTCTGCCAGGATTAATGCTCCTCCTGACAATACTCAATAGACCACATAAGGACCCTTCCAATTTGGCGTGAACTCTCCCTTATCCTCTTCGTGTTTGGGGGGGAGGGGAATATTTTCTTCAAAACCAAATGCCCCGGTGTGAACTGCCAAGATTTCACTTTCCTGTTGAATGCTTTGGCCATCCTTTTCAGATACAGTTGACCATGACATACTGCGTCCATCCTCTTTTCATCAATGAGCATGAATTGTTCTTACCCAGACATGTACCCATTTTACATCATCTAACTTGACTTCCAGGATAATTCTTAAAGATGGTATCTCAACTTCTGCGGGTATTACAGCTTTTGTGCCATACACCAATATGTTTTCCCCAGTTGGTGTCCTCATAGTAGTGCGGTAACCAAGTATGAAAAATAATAGTTTCTCATGCCATTGCCTGTGATTGTCCACTATATTTCGTAAGATCCTCTTGATGTTTTGTTAGCTGCATCAACTTCTCCATTCATATGTGGCCTATATGCTGTGGAATTACGATGGGCGATTTTGAACTTCAAATTTCCCTAATGAGATCGCTGTTAAGATTGGCTGCATTGTTAGTTATTATTGACTATGGATTCCCAAATTGGGAGACTATATTTTTATTGAGAAAATCTGACATCACCTTCTTTGTAATGGCCTTGTATGTTGAAGCTTCGACCCATTTGGTGACGTAATCGATGGCTACCAAGAGGAAACGATGCCCATTTGATGTCGTCGATTCTATAGGTCCAATTACATCCATGATCCAAGCGGCAAATGGCTAAGGGGAACCCACTAAATGTAATTCATTTTGCTGAACTCGAATGAAATCCCCGTGAATCTGACACTGGTGACATTTCTGCACATAGCGAATGCTATCCATTCTATGGTAATCCAAAAATATCCAGCTCTCAAGATCTTCTTGGCTAGAATGAAACCATTCATGTGATGCCCACATGTTCCAGTGTGTATTTCCTCCAATAACCTTGTTGCTTCAGCAGCATCTACACATCTTAACAGACCCAGGTCTGAGGTTCTCCTATACAGGACTTCCCCGTTAAATAAAGAGTGATTTCCTAGTCTCCTCAATGCTCGCTTCTGACCATTAATGGCACTCTCTTTGGGGAACCTTTTGATATCATAGTACCAAGGCTTGCCATCTGGCTCTTCATTTATGTGGAAACAATATGCATGCTGATCTCGAATCTCTATCTCGATGGGGTCGATGTAATTCTTGTCCTGTTTTTGAATCATGGATGAAAAAGTTGCGAGAGTGTCGACGAACTAATTCTGGATTCTAGGAACATACTTATCTCGATCTTGGTGAACTTCTTACACAGTTCCTTTACACAATTCAAGTACAGAAGGATCTTGACATTCTTGGTGTTCCATTCGCCTTGAACATGGTGAATTAGTAAACCAAAATCTCCTATGACTCAAAGTTCCCTGATGTTCATATCTACCGCTATCATAATCCCAAGGATGCATGCTTCGTATTCTGCCATATTATTTGTACAGAGGAACCTTATCTTAGGCAAAATCGGATAATGTTGTCCTAATTTTGATATTAGGACTGCCTCGATTCCTACTCCCTTGAAATTTGTAGCTTCATCAAAAAACATCCTCCACCCTGGGTAGGACTCTAAAATGTCCTCCCCAGCGAATGACACTTCTTCATCTGGGAAGTACGTGGTAAGTGGCCTATAATCATTGTCCACCGGGTTTTCCGCAAGTTGATCGGCCAGTGCTTGTCATTTGATAGCTTTCGGTGTTACATACATGATATCGAACTCACCGAGAAGAATCTGCCATTTAGCTAACTTTCCGGTAGGCATCGGCTTCTGAAAGATGTTGTTGAGCGGGTCTAGTCTGGATATCAGATTCGTGGTATATGTAGACAGGTAATGTCTTAACCTCTGAGTAATCCAAGTCAAATCACAACAAGTTCGCTCCAACAAGGTGTATATAGCTTCATACGTCGTGAACTTCTTGCTCAGGTAGTAAATTGCTTGCTCCTTCTTTCTGGTCTCATCGTGTTATCCCAACACACATCCGAATGCATAATCAAAGACGAACAAGTGTAATAGCAACAGCTTTCCAGGTTCAGGAGGGATAAGCACTGGTGGACTAAGCAAATATTCCTTGATTCTGTCGAATACGTTTTGGCATTCATCCTTCCACTTCGTAGCAGCATCTTTCTTCAATAACTTGAAATCGGTTCACAGATTACTATTGGTTGGGCTATGAACCTGCTGATGTAATTCAACCATTCGAGAAAGCTCATCACATACTTCTTGCTTTTGGGAGGAGGAAAGTCTTTAATAGCCTTGATCTCCGAGGGATCTATATCTATCCCATTTCTGCTAATGATGAAAACTAGCGGGTTTCCTGCGGGAACTCCAAATACACACTTTGCAGGATTCAATTTTAAATTGTACCTTCGCAACCGTTTGAAGAAAATCCTCAAGTCACCCAATGATCCACACCCTTCCATGATTTGATGATGATGTCATCCACATATACTTTAATATCATTGTGGATCATGTCATGATAAAGGGTCATCATGGCCCTCATGTAGCTTGCACCGGCATTCTTGAGAACTAATGGCATGACCCTGTAGCAATAAATTCCCCATGGCATGGTGAATATTGTCTTCTCTACATATTCTTCGTGCATCAGGATATACTAATATCCAGTGAAACAATCCACGAATGATTGCAATTTATTTTTTGCACATTCGTCAATAAGGATATGGATATTCGGCAGAGGAAAGTCGTCCTTGGGACTGGCATTGTTGAGATATCGGTAATCCACACATATCCTAATATTCCCATCCTTCTTTGGCACTGGTACGATGTTTGCCAACCAGGTAGGGTAATTGGTGACCCTTACCACATTTTCTTTTTTCTGCTTGGTAACTTCTTCTTTAATCCTTAGACTCAAATTAGGTTAGAATTTTCTGGTTTTCTACTTGACTGGGGCCTTGGCGGGATGACTGGGAAATCAAAGCGAGATGATGTCGCTGCTTAATCCAAGCATGTCATCATACGACCAGGCAAATACATCGATGTATTTTCGGAGGAGCTCTACCAATTCTTCCTTCTGTTATGCCTTCAGGTGGATACTAATTTGGGTCTCTTTTACATTTTCTTGACTTTCCAGATTGATCACCTTTGTCTCTTTGAGGTTGGGCTTCTTCAGAATCTCTAGTTGTTCTATCTCTTGAGGTAGGTTCTCGTGCATCATACGCTCGTCGTACTTTTCGTAGTCTGAATCATTTTGTTCGAGGGTTTAGTTAGATGTCATAATCATGGAATACAGGTTTTATTAATTTGATTGCTGAAAAGAAAAATTGAGTATAAATAAAGACAAAGATAAGTTTGCAATGAGTTTCAGAAAAGTAATTATTTTATTTCATCAAAAGGAACATCCTAGCATTCAAGGAGGCGGTTTAACAAAAAAGTACATGCATGGTCCAAGACTCTATTGACCTTGTATGTTTCAAAAATTACTACAATTCCACACGACCAAGACTCTCTGCAAACTAGTGATGGACTGGTTGTCCAGTTCTGCAAGGTCGCTCCTGGTTCGGCATCCCGAATGGTCGGTGTCTTGATATCAACTTTTTCGCAACATTCCTCGATCATTACCACGAACAATCTCCCCATCCCATCAATGATATCCTCTTTTTGAGGTAAGCTTTGACCCGGGCCTGAAACATGCTCTGGTATGAAAACCTTCTTCCCAGGGTTACCATTGTTGGTTCTTCTAGTTGTAGGTTGATATCCCAAGCCGGTGGTGCCTTTCTACCCCTGTGGTTGAGTTGGTTCAGTTATCCCCTCTGATCGGACTCCCAAACTGGACCTTGGTTTGTACCCATACTTCATCATTTCTCAAATCTCCATTCTTGACCCATACGGTGACTGCATGCTCATCATTCTGAGTTTCGTCCCTTCCCCCTAATCCCCCTGGGTTATCAGCTACCACTAGAGCATTTCCGGTTGGGTTGTCTGTAACACTCATCTTGTATTTAGACCTTAGGTTATATGGTGGCTCGACCTGTTTTAGGTATCAACACAAATCAACCTCTATTTTGAGGATAAATAAATAAAGCGATAAAGCAGGAAAGCAAAGTAAAGTAGAAGTTAGCTCAGGGATTGCACATACATAATCATATAGAGCTGTTAGTTCATATATTCAAACAAGCATGTTTCTAAAATATTTTAAGGACCTCTCTTTGCCGGAGGTAGGCCTATATCGTGAGCATTTGACAAATATCCAAGTTTTAACACATCTAGATTCGGAGCAAGTTGGATTTTCATTTATGGAATTTGCGGGATACAAAGACTTCATTACTTATATAAGGATGGGGGTACTTGTCGATGGCTTTAATGTGGTTGTTCATGATTTACAAAGTTTCATGGGCTTATAAAGTTTCCTTTAGGGAATTAAAAGTACAAAAAGTAAATAAACCAACAACTTAATAGTCATCCCCGGAATCTCCTCCCAAACTCTCCTCCTCCGCATCATCTTCAACCTCCTCCTCTTCATCATTATGGTTGTACTCTGGCTCCTCTTCTGGATCCTCTTCTAGTTCTTCCTCAGACTCAATCTAATATGTATTCTACTATCTAGTTACCATCATCCAGTGGGAACATATGATCAATTGATTCCTGGACTACTTGTTGGTGCATGGTAGCAGTGACTAGATAGTGAGGCAGGATCTCGTGGTATATCTGTAAGGGTGCTCCTGAGTCTTCCAATCCAGTTAATCCCTCCCTGGTATGCCTGCCCAATTGATCTTCTTCATTAATACACACAAATACTCGGGCGTGTACCATGAGATTTTCCCCATTCCCATTGTGATCAGGTTATTCCACTCGTCCTAGAGCCTCACTCTTGGGATTAGAATCTGCCCATTATAGTCATCTTGAATCAAGCCAAACTGCCGCAAAACCCTCAGCAATGCATACAGCTGAATCCCTTCCAGGCCTACAAGCTCGATGAAGTATTTTCCTGGGCTTCTCACAATTGGTGTGCCACTCAGCCAAGAATATTTCCAGTTGATAAACTCTCAAGTCACGTGGGTCAAAATGTCCCGCCTTTCTTCTTGGCCATGTGGTGTAGCCCAATGCCTCATTCTCCCATTGTGACCGGGTATCATGTTTCTAGTGCCGACAAAGTAGTCAATGGTCAGCTTCTTTAGAAGAAATGCTTCGTAGCCCATATCTGTAACAACACCTTACAAACTTTAGAGAAATCATACCCCTTGAACACGCTGATAGTGCCCTGAACATCTCTTCTAGTATCATGGGAACAAGAGTGACCCACAGATTCCCTAGGAATATTGCCAAGACCAGGGGTAGTATGTTAATTTTGATCTGCCCTTCCTTTGTGGGAAGACCAGAAGTCCCAACAGTACTAAAGAAAAGGTCAAGGGGTAAGGCTCTCCCATGTCGCATGGTCGCACTGAAATTGCTCAAGATGCCAATCGTACCTCTCCTGATGCCCAAATCTATCAAACAACTGGTCCAGACTCACCCATCTGTCTTCGACACTTCTCAAGTTCTTGTTACTCTTCAATCCTAATGCATAGAGTAAATTCATCCGGCATGATCACCGGCAGTATAGGTTTCCGTCCATAGAATGGAACCTCAGTGAAACTAGTAACTTCCTCAGTGTTGATGCCAGTTCACAATCAACATACTTGAAAATTGCCTTGTCGGGGTCCCAGAACTCTATTAGTAACCTGGTGAGTATCATGTCAACTCGAATGTTTGTTATTGCAGTCAGTGCTCCTAGATGTGTCCTGATTTCTTTTTCGTGTTCTCGTCGGATATTCCACCACCACTGCTTCAATTTGTGGGGTGCTCCCATGACTATGCTAATTGTTAGGACATTGCGGTTGATTTTCATCTAAAAGGGTGAAGGGTTTGGTAAGTATTTTGCTCTGAATCCTTAGTGTCTTATCTGGATTGATTTGTCATTCTATAGAAGGGATGTCATTGGGTGCATGACCCGTTGACATTAGGGTGGCTTGCCTAATTGTGAGTCGATACCGAGGATCAACCCACCTAAGGTTTATGCAGCATGACCTATGTTTGCTAAGAGTAGAATGTTTTCTAAATTTTGAGTGGGGCTGAATAACTGCGAGATGATATATTAGTTGGCTTGACAAGGTCATTCTTTGAAACTAGAGAGTTCTAAAAGAAGGTCCGGAGGGGTTAAAAGACAACCCTCACGTGACATTGTGTGTGGTTGTGTACGGCAAAGACTCGATAGGAAAAATGAGATGACAATGTATAAAGCCGTAACAAGTAATTGTGATGAAACAATGATAATATTAAGAATAAACAGATAAATACATATCAGCAGATTATAAAGTCATGTAAAGTGTAAGCAAGTAGGATAATAAGAGTAAAAAGATATTTTTAGGTTAAACACACAATTAGAACAGAATATAAACAAACATCCCCGAATTCAAGTCTAGTCTAAGTCTGGTAAGGTTTGAACCTAAGTGTACATCCCCAGCAGATTCGCCTTCTTGTTGCACCCTTTTGCACAATTCCAAATAAAATACAACTAGTGGTTCTTTGGAAGTTGATAAACGAGTCGCCACCTAATCATTAAGGTATATTAAGGTACCTATAAGTCTGTGTAAACTATTATCCTAATGGTCTGTTAACCGGTGAAATTTAGGTAAGGTTTCTAGCTATTCTAAAGGGAAGGTATTAGGCATCCCTTCAAATCTACATGAGGTAGCTCCTTAAACTTAGGCTAGTTCCGGGGAAGAAATATCTATATTTTGGTTGATTAGTGGTTATAAATTGCTAAATGGGTTTTATAAAGCGAGAAAATGCTTAAAACCCTATTTCAAAATTCATCTTGTTTTCTTTTGAGAAAAGATGGTACTCGTCGTTTAGAAATAACAATATTTCTTTAAAAGTTTCCTATTTATGTTTTTGCAAAAATGAGAAGATATTATTTAACAAAGAATATACCTTGTCTATTTAAGTAGTGTTTGGGCGAAAAGACTCTGAATATTTCTAAAGAGGTATCTGATTTTCTTGAAACAACCTAGTTCACTTCATTTTCTTTGAAAACAATATGGTTGTCTCATCTGCTTTGAAACCGTTTGGTGCATTTCGAAAACCTTTCAGAGGAGTTCTATTTTTTTGACATGGTTTTTTAATTCAATTTCCTTTTAACCTTATCCGGGTTCTGCTGATGCCTAATACAAATGAAAACTTCACTAAAAGATAAATGAAAGATTAATTATTGAAAGCAGTTAACTTCAAGAACACTCAGATTTTAAAAAGAAACGTCAAGGTTGCTTAGAGGTGATTAATCATAATTACCCTTTTTACTTATCATATTTTGGCTTGACCTAAGGTCTGCCTAGACAATTAAATAGCCACAAACATCCAATAGTAATGTTAGTTGCCCAAAGACATATATATGAAATTAAATAATAACAACATATGTTTAAGTTAGTGGAGGAAGTTGGACTCTTCTATATTGGGCTGGCAAAGCAAGCCAGGCCCCGATTGATCCTAAGGGGCGGCAGACTTCAGCATACGAGGAAATAGCCCAGTTCTTGAAATTGGGCCTGAGTTATGAATGAACTCAACAAGCACAATCGATCATGCATAGAAAAGAAAGAAACAATAATTAGTATATATTCAACATGAAGTAAACTAATTATAACAAAAGATCTAAAGAATACAGTAAAGCTAATTTTATTTATACTAACCCTATGAAGATTAGTTGAGGTCAGTGACCAAAGGCTTAGCGTGAACCATGTTATTTATGAAATACCCCTATGGGCCCCTAACACTTCAGAGTTCACAAGGGTCTCATGAACCCCGAGTAGTGCTTGAGCCAGGGAGGGGTACCTCAACCACAAAATCAAGCTCACACCCAAATACCCTTGATCATTGACTCTTACTCTTCCTCAAATGTTTTGACACAAACAAAGTATAAATTTAACAGTTTCACGTTATCAGCATGAAAGAAGTAAGTACAAAAGATTCATCATAAACCTTTCAGAGGTTGAGCCACACAAAAGTATTAATAACTTGGAATCACACAACCATATTAGATATTACATCTATCATTAGTGTACACATGTATAAGTATCTTAGAACCAACACAACATTGACCTTAAGACCTCTTATCAGAACACTGGGTATAAAGATAAATCGTTGCAGGTAGACTTTTAGGATTTAAATAATACAAAGACCCTGAGGTTGATCATAACATGTACAGAACACTTAAGAAGACCACTACTAGGATACAGTCAAGCAGAAGTTATAATTTGCAAATGGTTGATTACATGCTACTAGTAGATATGCTCCATTTACAATTTTAAGGTCAGGGATGTCATGTTAAGCAGTCTAAGATATCAGTGGTTGACAAAGATAAACATGTATACTTATTTTGTCATCCTCCCCAAGGTCCAATACTTCATAACCTTTCCTAAGGAGGTTCAGATCACTAGAACGTGTTCCAAAACACTATGACAACTTTCTGAGTAGTTTTAACAAGTATGCATATAACTGGGACTTTATTTCATTGAGCACTTATGCTAACAATATTACTTAGAGTTCCTAAAGGTCATACTAATCAACTAGGTCAAGAGAGACATCAACATGAATACAAAGACTATCCTTAGTTTCATTTAATCTTTATGGGCATGGTATCCAATTATGATAATGTGTAGTGTATCAAGTTTTTTTAATTTATCAAAATCAAATAATACTCAGATTCACGAGTGAATGCTTCCACAAACAGTGATGTCAAACAGCCATGAGATAGCAAATAATGACACTCATTGCATGGTTGTCTAAGCAAGACAAGCAAATCATAACAGGTTACATCTAGTTATGTGTGCAGGTTTCCTAATATGCTAACAAGGTTCATCATATGAATTTCTTTTATACATGTTGTCATTATAGGCACATATGAACCATTCTATCAGAGCAACATAGTGTCATGAACAAAACTGTCAACTAGAGTTATCTAGGCAAACATGCCAACATGAGAAGCATGAGAAGAACCTTTAATGAGAATCATTCATTGAACTAAACCAATGTAACATAATATCATAGGCAGGAAGATTAGGAGAACACATTTTTGGAGGTGTGAATGTCTTAACAAGATATCAGAAAACGTTCAAGGGCATGATTCAGTCATCTTAGTCAACATGACAGTGTAAATGTAGCTATTACTCAATCAAACAGGGATATACTACATGCTATTACTAACATGGTTTAGTTCAACTAGCATGAAGGCTCAACATAATTTTTTTATAACTGTAACAATTGTGTAAAATCATTTGACTAGTTAAGTCATGAAAAGTAAAGTCAATAAACATCATAGATTGAATAACAACACAAAGACACCATAACTATCAGAAGACACCACTAATCTCAAAATAAATGAATTATATGCAAAGAAAGACATAGCAAAAAAATCCACATATTACTAATGTATATCACGAACAGCAGGTGATTAACAGGTAAACATCATAAACACAAAACTGCATAACTAGTTTAAGAAATAAAGAGGAGGGTCAGTGTGCACTGACCTTCTTCAGAGCAGCAAACCAAGTAAATAAAGTTAGTAGCGTCTAAGAGTCCGAACTCACAATAATCAACTTATAGTAATTAACTCGAGCGGGAATGAAAGGAAGAAAAGAGAAATTAAATAAGTTCTTCCGAATACTTAAACTACCAAAAAGTTCTTAGATCTTTAGTGTGTGTGTGTTCATTCAATGCTTCTTTTCATTTTTTCAATATTGTTTTATTAGGTGAGAGAATTCAAAGCTCTATTTATAGAGGCATTTAATCATTAGGGTTCCTTTCGAATTCAAGGAGATAGGAGGTGATGATGAAAAATCGATGATGATAGCAATAAGTTAAAAATAGAAGGAAATCAGAGGGGGAAATCAGAGTGTACTTTACCTTGAAGAAACTCGGCCGTTGGAGACTGAAGGACCGTTGGTCACAGCTTCATATCTAGATGTCACTATGTTTGACCCCTGGACAACGAATAGTGATGATAAGGACAAAGATTCATGGTCCTGCATGCTTTGATTTGACCGAACTGGGGAGGGAATAATGATATTCTTGTTTGCATTTTTAGGTCTATGGTTTCATTGATTTTGGAGTCGAATCAGGATGATGAAAAGGGAAGGAAATCTGGTGAGATTCTCGGATTGAAGAGATAATAGGGCTTATTTGAGTAAACTTGCACGAATTTATGTAAGGTCTAGGATTGATGGAGGCTTGCATAGTTGAGAGAAAATAGAAAAGAAAGGGATAGAGGGGCGGTGGGTCGTGGGGGAAATGATTACGACTAGTGTCTGTCTTTGGTTAAAACTGAGAGATGAAAGATGAGTCGTTGGATCATTTTGATCAACTGATCTAGACTTTTGAGGATTAAAAATGGATAAAAGAGTTAATACAGAAAAATAATATGGACATTGGATCCTTTTGATCTAATGAATGAGATGAGACCCTGAATAATTTAAAAAGTAAAAGGAAAGTTGGGATTAATTATGGACTGTTGATTATTTGAATCAACGGTCCAAATGCATTGTGTTAGTTGTGTGAGTTCATAAAGAGGGGTGATGTGGTGGACTGTGACTGTTTTAGAAGAAGTGGCATTGATTTCCATCTTGGAAGGGGCTGGGGGTTGCTAGACCGGGTTGGCCAGTTTTGGGCCGATGTGTAACGACACGACCAATTGTTTTGAGAATTTGTATTCTCTTCGGTGATTCGAGGGCATACATAGCTTCGTATTATGTATTAGGACTTGAGGGATTTGTCGGTTCTTATTTTTGGATGATTCGGGATTGATTTAGAAGAATGATTCTCAACTATGAAGCTTTAAGTGAAAATAATTGACCATGTGGTTTATGTATTTCACCTCGGATCAGAGTTTTGATGATTCCATTAGGTTGGTATGGTTATTTTGGACTTGGTCATATGGCCGGAATTGCATTTGGATGTTTCTAGAAGGTTTTGGCGCTAATTGATAAAAGTTGGCAATTTTAAGGTTTAGAAGGTTCATAAGTTTGACCGGGAGTTGACTTTGATGATATCGTGTTTGGATTGTTGTTTTTCAAGTTGGAATAGGGTTGTTATATCATTTGAAACTTGTGAGTAAAATTTAAGATCATTCTGAGTTGATTTGTTATGGTTCGACACGAGTTTTGTAAGTTGAAAGTTATTAAGTTTGATTTGAGATGTGATTCGTTGTTTTGATGTTGCTATGAGAAATGTGAAGCCTCGAATAGGCCCATGATAAGTTTTGGAACTTTTTGGTATGTTTGTACGAGGTCTAGAAGGGCTCCGGTGAGTTTCGAATCATTTTGGAACATGTTGGCTAATGCTGGTTTTTGGCAGGATCTGGTGTGGTCAAACCTGCAAAACTATGGGCGCAAGTGCGGTGTATGCAAATGCAGACCAGTGGGGCATATAAGTGAAGCAATTCAGGGAGAGGAGAAGACTACAGAGGTCGGGGCTTCAGTGAATTCTGCATAAGCGATGCCGCAAAAGCGGTTGATGGTTCGCATATGTGAAAATGCTGGGCAAAACATTATGTATTTGAGGGTTGAGTTATTTTATACCATTTTGAGTTGGGGAGCTCAGATTTTGGAGATTTTGGAGAGGATTTTCAGCACATAGATTGGGGTAAGTTTCTTTGACTCGGATTTGTTTATTTTACATTATTCTATCTTCGATTTTGGCACTTAATCGATGATTCAAAAAGCTAAACTTTCCTAAAAGTGAATAATCGGGTTTTGAACATTGATTCGAAGTTGGAATTGAATGAAATTGGCATGGTTGGATCGTATTCATATGGGTTATTAGATTTTGTGAGTTTTGTTGGGTTCTAGCATGTGGGCCCGTGTTAACCTTTTTATTGGGTCTAAGTTTTTGATTAAATATTCGACCTTTATCGCTTGGGTTTGTATCCTATAGTATTATTTGATGTTTTTGCATAGTTTTGAGCCGTTCAGAGGTTGATTCACGCGGGATGGAGTTTCTAGAGTACTGGTTTTCTTTCTTGACATTTGACTTGTCTTGTTCGAGGTATGTAACATATCTAAACTTGGATTTGAGGGTAACTATCCTTGAGAACTATGATATTTGAGATATGTTAGGGGTGACGCACGTGCTAGGTGACGGGAGTGTATGCGTGCACCGGGGTATTAATGATTCGAGTGGTTCTTAGGCTATTATATGCCTTATTTTGCTATCATACTTCTTTGATATCATGTTTTCTCCACTTGTATAACTACGTGAGTTATTATTCATGCTAGAAATCATGTCTAGGCTATCTGTTTAATTAATTGAGACATGATAGGACTATTTGTGTCATTGTGAGTTATTTACCATAGCCATAGTCCTATTGTTTAGTCATGATAGCTACATCTGCATGTTATATATTCGTCTTCGTGCACTTTTGATATGCTATCTCACATATTATTGGTGTCTTTGTACGCGACACAAGTTTGAGTTGTACTTAAGGCACATTGTGATATTCTGTGATATATAATTTGTGTATGTTTTGTGAGTTATGTTGGATTGGGTTTCACGCCGCAATGGTTATATTTTTATTGAGGTGGCACAAATGTCAGGCCCCGTATTGGGATAAGTGTTACTAATTTTGAGGTTGCGCGTGCACCAGGCCCCATGATTGGGCTATGTCTTTATCATTAGCGCTTGGGCAGGATCCGCCCCTTCGGAGTCTGACATACCATCAATTGGCGCATGCATAGTGTTATATATACGTGCTTTGATGAGGGGCATTTATGCCAGGAACCCATACAATGCTAAGTATTACTATGTATGATGGTAAGGGGCTTGTGCCAGGCACCGTGAGAGTGCTAAATGTGGTTATTCTTTATGGTTTCACTTCGATGATATTGAGGTGACATGAATATTTGACATATAGGCATAGAGATGTATATTCCTCATGCTAGACGGTATATGATAATTGATGACTTGACATGTATATTGACATGTAGGCATGGCGATGTACTTTCTTCATGCTAATTGGTAAACGAAAATTCTTATCTAGTGTTGTAAAATAGAAAATACGATTCTTTTGATAAAATCATGTTTAGTTGATTTCGGTGGGAAGCTTTGGATTTTGACTGTCATACTTTAAAAGCATGTATACTTTTCCGTAACTGTGATCGAGCTGAGCATGATATTCTCTGAGTTATTTACTATTTTCGGCATTATCATATTTCATGTTGTTATTGATTATTGTTATTCAACCGGAGGTTAGGCTTGTTACTTATTGAGTACATGAGATCGGTTGTACTCATACTACACTTTTGCACCTTGCGTGCAAATCTTGTAGATGATGTGGTTGTGTATGGTGAGAGTTGGCATTTAAGATCTACCTATTTTCCCTAATATAGCTGCCACTTGTTCTCGGTAGTTTTAAATTCAAATCTATCTATGTACATTTTAAACAAATTTTATATTTATTTTTATACCAACTTTGTAAATCTAAGTCTTAGTGGCTCATGACTTGTACTACTAATTTTTGGGTTACTGTATAGAAGTTCAGTTATCTCATTTAATGATTTATTATTTATCTTTGTTGGAATTGTGGAATTGTTGTTGGCTTACCTATCGGGTTGGGTTAGGTGCCATCACGACTAGTGGATTTTGGATCATGAAAAGTTGGTATCAGAGCTCTAGGTTCATAGGTTCTACGAGTCAGGAGCAACTATCTAGTAGAATCTTGTGAATCGGTATGATGGCATCCATACCTATCTTCGAGAGGCTACATGGCATCTAGGATAAACTTCCCATCTTTTCCTTATGGTGCGGCATTGATTCTGCTTGAAGCGTATCTCTTTGAATTCCTTCCACTCACTCGTACGTGATGTTGAGCATGTGGTTCAGCTGTGCATCGATGACTTGTGGAGCAATAGATGAGGTGCAAGATGTGTTTTATGTGTCTTGGTGATGGGCCAGTTTGGAGGACTCGAGGCCAGGTTTAGACTGCAACTTGGGCTCGGTAGTTTCAATTGTGTAAGTATGTGGTTTTGGACATATATGTCTGGTAGTGTCCCTTAGGAGTGGGATTTACGGCTCGATGAGTGGCTGGATGGCTATATGATGAGTATGATGTGACTGCAGGATGTGTTCAAACTGCTTGGAGATAGGAAAGTTTCGCTTGGGATGTGAAAAGGACTATTGGGTGCTTGATTTCTGTCTTTATGTTATTGAGGGATCTTTCATGTTGTTCATTTATGGAGTTAAGTGGATTCTTTTGTCTTGTTGACGAGTTTAGACTCGGGAAGATTTACCAATCGCATAGTGGTTGTGACCATGGTAGGGCATAGTGAAATGCTAGTTTGAGGCTGAGTAGGTGAGTTATCTCCTACAGGATGGTCAACAAATGTGTGATCCTTATGATATTTTTGTGGAAAGTTTCTTCCCACCAGTGGGTTATATGTGTTGCAATTTGAGTTTGGTTCGCTTGAGGAAGTTGGCTTGAATGTCACGAAGATGAATGTGAGATTAGCAGATGATTTGAGATATTTATGATTTGTGTTACATGATATTATGAAGGATTTAGTTGAATTACTGTACATGATTATGGCAGTAATGGAGTAAGGGTGTTGTGGGTTATCGAATGTTGTGTTCTATGTTTTTGAGCCATGAGGGGGAGTCTGATATCGACGATCAGGTTGCATGGTTATGTGTTATATTAATTTCGGCCTGAGGTATGTTTGTGGATCAGTTATGACTTGAGGAGGTTGGTTTTGAGGATGACTTGATCAAGGAAATTTCTGGATGAATGATGTATTATACTTTATGGATATATGGAAATCTTGGAATGATTCGGGTTTGTTATTCGTATTGGAGGTAGTGTGCGTGGAGTTGGGATTCACTCGTTTGCTTAGAGATGCGGACTATTTACTTGAGGTGTTTGTGTGCTAATAGAGTACAGGTCGTTCGACTCGTTTGGGTGGTGCATTTGAGATTAGGATAGGATGGATAACTCTCGAGAAGATTCTAATGGATTCAAGAGTCATATGTGGTACTTGAGGAATTTCCGAATTTGTAAATGGCTAATATCTGATATTTGCATTGGATAGTGCCGAGTCTTGCGATATTTTCCGTATCATTATTGATTATACATTTCATCAATTGAAAGGTTAAAAGAAACATCTTCAGATCCATAGAAGGTCTCTTCAGAGTGGGTATCTCGGATGCGGTATTTTTGGGTGCTTAAGAGGGAATACAGTGGCTTATAGGCTTTAGGACGACGTGATTTTATGAAACGATCTCTTGTGGTGAGCTTGGGGTTAATAATCGTTGTGTACTGTCAAGGAAAGGTGTTAACTTGGATGTAATACGGATGGAACTCCGAGAAATAGGACAATGTCATGCCCCGACCTCGGGGAGCACAATCGGCGCTCAACCGGGATACCCCAGTCAAACAAGCTTTTACAATGCCTTCTACCTGAACTTACCCATGAATATAGAGAAGATATATTTCATTAATTAGACCATGAGAAGATCAAGTGTGCAACACCAATTCATTACCATTAGTTACATCATTTACAAGTCTCCAAAATATTACATTACACATTCATAGTTTCGAAGTGGAACATGTGATACAAATCCAACATTCAAGTTTGACTTTCCCAATACCAATATACAACCGACACTATGTCTACGGAGCCTCTAATAGATACAAAAGAGTAATATAATAGTGGCAGCAACAACACTCCGGCTATACCTCAAAATACTATAAATAGAGTACAAGAGATACAAGACCCCAAGAAGAAGTGGGGCTCACCAAGTCAGTTGAGGAGAGGGTGTACTGCTATCACTGATCATCGCCGCCTACTATGGAACCACCTACATCTATTAAAAATGCAACACCCCCAGCAAATGGGATGTTAGTACATATGGAATAGTACTAATATCTAAGACTAAACACCTTCGCAATAGAACGAGTAACAATACCATGAGAAACAATTATAGGATCAAAATAAAAGCCTCAAATAATACCAATGCATCAAGTTAGGAGAAAGATAAGTTTTCAAGTAAATTTCAATATTTTAGGTTGGGAGATCTTTAGTACTGATATACCACCACGACTTTAGTACGGAGTCTGATCACGGCCCGATCGGCTAGGTCGTCTTATCCACAAACATCCAATCACAATCACCATCATGTGTGCGGCATGGAGTGCGATCTCGACCCGATCGGCTAGGCCGTCTCACCACAATGCCGTATGGATCGACATCAACCTTCGCTAGCAATCACCTCATCCCAATTACGGGTAATAATCTCAACATATCAATCTTATCCCATTTAAGGGGAATGTTCTCAACACATCAGTTCGGGGATTTACCCCTCAATCACTCCTACACCGGCACATGTAGTTTTGGGGTTAGGTAACTTCATCCTACCCTTCCTCGGTGACTAACTATACTCCCAAAATGTTTATTATAAAAAGTATTTTCAGCTCAATTCATAAACTTTTACACATCTTTTCATTTCATTGGCACCAGTGGCCACAAATGTATTATCATTCCTGGCACGTTGGCCGTATTTCATATTTCATGCTTACCCCTTTTATTATCAAACATCATCATGGGTTATCAACAACAAGGCATCTCTAATCACGGCCTTTAGTACACATATGAGCAAATACGAGTCTTCAGCACATTCCATTTTCTTCCACAATTTGGCATAATAACTTGCAATTGAAACATGATTGAATTCATAATATTTTGATACACAACCCATATTTTGAACACATTCTCGAAGGATAACATAATATGATAAGAGCATTCGGAATACATTTTGAACATATATCTTTCCACACAAAATATAGTCGGAATAGTCCAATTTATAGTGAAAACTCAGAACATGACAAATAAGAGCTTGGCCTATCATATTTGAGACTTGTGAGAACATCGTGGGATTCAAGTCTAAGAGAGAAGTTTAACCAACATACCTCACTTTGAGCTTTCTTTAAATTTCAACAATGTTCCGAAAATCCTAGCAACTTTAATCTATTTAGAAACATAACAAAATTTAACCATAATTAGGAAGCTATTCGGGGGTCCAGCTGATTTAAGCATTTCATCAAACACTAGGTGGGCATTATGATTTCAAGTTTCTCCTATGGTGGATTCCTTCATCCCACAACCCAATGTTTGCCTATTTGAGCTCAACAACTTCCCACAAACCTTATTGGTACATGCATGTATAAATAACACTCTCCTACCCAAGAATCACACTCTTCATTACCCATCTTCTACCCCAAACTCGAAATGGAAAGCTAGGTATAGGACCTTACCCCTAGGATGAAGACCTTGTGAGATTTCCTTGTTGAATTTCAAAGCTTGGGCAAGGATTGATCAACAAACACTTGGGGCTTCCTTCTCTCTCTCAAGACCACTCCACTTTCTCTAAAATGGCAGTTTAGACTAGCCAAAATAATTCCAAGGTCATTTTTATAAAAAGGGGGATCGGGTTATAAAATCAGAAAATGGACCCTCCGAACTCAACTCTGCGGTCGCAGAGTGCACCGCAGATCAGGTCTGTGGCACGCAAAGTAGAGAACAAAATGGTTCGCCAAAATTGGTATGGCCTGGTCCAGTTACGACAGATCTGCGGTCTGCAGATCAGTTATGCGGTCGCATAATGCGCCGCAGAATCTTCTTTTGAAGTTTTCTCATGCTGGTTTTGCGACGGATATGTGGCCCGCGAAATGGTTATATGGTTGCATAATGGACAGCATAATGGTCTTCAAAATTGGCTCAAGTTCTGTTGCACTCTGCGGGCGATCTGCGGTCTGCATAGTGATTCTACGGCCGCATAGTGAACTGCAAAAATACCACGTTCTGCAAAATACTTCCTTCAACTCCCCGACACACTGTACCACCCAAAAAGGTCCGTACCGTGGCAAGGTTTCTCACCGCGAAGAATTTCTACAATCATCCAACATATTAGCCTACCTCGGCACCACGAAACCCCAGGTTTTAGTAAAATTTTACGGGGCCTTATGTCCTCCACTGCTCAAGATCATTCGTCCTCGAATGAGGGTCAAAATCCGCCATCAGCATCCAATGCGATTCAACTCTTAATTCACACACCCGCAGTTCCAAATTTTTGACTAACTCCCCACATCTCTAGAAATTTCGGCAGAGTTTCCCCTATAACTGGGCCTGTCCACCTGTCAGAGAAACTCAGAAACCAAACCTAACAAAATATACATAATCCAATGACGTAACATAACATGAAGACAACACCAACCGTGGCCTCATGAGCGATATATATTACCAGAAAGGAACACCCTTAACATTAACGGGACAAGTGATACATAATTCATAGAAGGTAAGCTCTCAACATTTTCATAGAACAAAACTACTTATTTACATAGCTATTCAAACAAATGAGGGTACTTCTTCTTCATCTCTTCCTCGACCTCCCAGGTGGCCTCTTCAACCTGTTAGTTCCATAGCACTTTCACGGAGACAATCTCCTTATTTCTCAGCTTTAGAACCTGCCTATCAAGAATGGCAAGTGGAATCTCCCCATAAGTCAATTCTTCATTAACCTCAATAGTCTCAACTGGAACAATAAGCAACGGGTATCTAACCACCTTCTTAAACATGGACACATAAAACACCGGGTGCACTAAAGACATCTTTGGATGTAGTTCAAGCTTGTAAGCCACCCGACTAATCCTCTGAATGATTATGTACGGTCTAACATACCTCAGACTCAACTTCCCTTTCTTACCAAACCGCATTATACCCTTCATGGGGGAAACCTTCAAGAATACCCAATCAACCTCTTTGAACTCCAAATCCGTGCGACGCACATCCGAATAGGACTTCTGATGACTCTGAGCAGTTTTCAATAGTTCCATAATGATCTTAACCTTCTCCATAGCCTAATGCACGAGGTTTGGCCCTATTAACTCTGCTTCCCCAATCTCGAATCATCCAATGGGAGATATATATCTCCTACCATATAAAGCCTCAAATGGTGCCATCTGAATGCTAGCATGATAACTGTTGTTGTAGGAAAATTCTATGAGCGGCAAATGATCATCCCAACTACCCTTGAAGTCATGAACATAAGCGCGCAACATATCCTCCAGCATCTGAATAGTCCGCTCAGCTTTCCCATCAGTCTGTGGATGCAAGGTTGTACTAAGATTCACCTGAGTACCCAAACCTTGCTGAAATTTCCTCCAAACAATAGCTGTGAACTGTGCCCCTCGATCTGAGATGATAGAAATTGAAGTGCCATACAACCTGACTTTTTCCTTGATATACAACTGAGCATACTATTTTGTTGTGTCGGTAGCCTTAACAGGTAAGAAGTGTGCTGATTTCGTGAGTCGATCCACAATCACCCAAATCGAGTCAAATTTGTGAGGCGTGCGGGGTAGCCTTACCACAAGTTCCATGTTGATCATCTCCCACTTCCACATTGGAACATCGATTTGTTGTGCCAACCCACATGGACTTTGGTGTTTGGCCTTCACTTGTTGACAATTTGGACATCTTGCCACAAAGTCCGCTACATTCCTCTTCATATCATTCTACCAATAGACTTCCTTAAGATCATGATACATCTTTGTAGAGCCCAGATTCATGGATTACCTAGAACTGTGAGCCTCGGTCATGATTCTTTCTTGGAGACCATCTACATTTGGAACACATAATCACCCTTGGTACCTTAGTTTACAATCATCCATTCTAAGAGAAAAAGCCATGGTTTTATGTTTATGAATCCCCTCTTTCAACTGTACCAACAAAGGATCATCGTATTGCTTCTCCTTGACTTCCACAACAAGCGATGATTCAACCCTATTTTGCACAATTACCCCTCATTCACGAGAGTTCGCATGACGAACTCTCAAACTAGCCAACCGATGAACCCCCTTGGCCAACGACCTTTGATATGCTTCCAAGTGAGCCAAACTACCTATAGATTTCTGGCTAAGAGCATCCGCCACAACATTAGCCTTCCCCGGATGATATAGAATATCGATGTCGTAGTCCTTGAGTAACTCAAGCCATCTTCTCTACCTCAAGTTCAATTCCTTTTGTTTGAAAATGTATTGAAGGCTCTTATGATCCATGAATATATCCACATGGACCCCATACAAATAATGACGCCAAATCTTCAATGTGAAAACCACTGCCGCAAGCTCTAAGTCATGTGTTGGATAGTTCTTTTCATGATTCTTGAGTTGCCTATAGGCATAAGCGATCACCTTGCCATGTTGCATCACTACACACCCAAGTCCGATCCTCGAAGCATCACAACATACCACATACCCATTTGTACCCTCTGGTAGGGTCAACACAGATGCCATAGTCAATCTTGATTTCAACTTTTGGAAGATCTTTTCACAAGCATCTGACCAATGGAACTTAACTGCCTTCTGTGTCAATTTAGTCAGTGGAGAGGCAAGAGTAGAGAACCCCTCCACAAACTTCCTGTAATACCCAACTAAGCCTAAGAAACTGCGAATCTATGTTGGAGTCGTAGGTCTAGGCCAATTCTTCACCGTTGCAATCTTCTGAGGATCAACCTTAATTCCTTCTATGGAGATAACATGACCGAAGAATGTGATGGATTCATGCCAAAATTCATATTTTGAAAACTTCGCATACAACTTATGCTGATAAAGAGTCTGCAGAACTGCCCTGAGATGATCGACATGGTACTCTCGACTTCGTGAATATACAAGAATATCGTCAATGAACACTATCACAAAGGAGATGAGAAAAGGCTTGAAGACTCGGTTCATAAGATCCATGAAAGTTGTCGGGGCATTTGGTAGCCCAAAAGACATCACCAAAAATTCAAAGTGCCCACATTGGGTCCTGAAGGCTGTTTTCGGAATATCGTATTCCCTGGTCTTCAATTGGTTATAGTCGGATCTTAAATAAATTTTGGAGAAGTACCTAGCACCCTGCAATTGGTCAAACAAGTCATCTATCCTTGGCAGTGGGTACTTATTCTTGATCGTGACCTTGTTGAGTTGCCGATAGTCAATACACATTCTCAGTGACCCATCTTTCTTCCTTGAAAAGAGGACCGGTGCACCCCAAGGCCGGATGAAACCCTTCTCTAACAAATCCTTCAATTGTTCCTTTAGTTCCTTCAATTCTGCCGGTGCCATTTGAGGCCTTGTATGGTAGAAGATGTAGATTGCCGATTGGGTGGTTCGAGGTTGGAGAAGCTGAACTAATAGGCTCAGACCTTGTGCATCAGGCTATGGAAAAGGTGAAGATCATAAAAGAGCGGTTAAAAACTGCTCAAAGTCATCAAAAATCCTATTCGGATGTTAGTCGCAGAGACTTGGAGTTCAAGGAAGATGATTGGGTGTTCTGGAAGGTATCTCCCATGAAGGGGATCATGTGGTTTGGAAAGAAAGGGAAATTAAGTCCGAGGTATGTCGGGCAGTATAGAATCATTCAAAGGATAGGTCAGGTGGCGTACAAGCTTGAGCTACCACCTGAGATGTCATTAGTGCACCCGGTATTCCATGTGTCCATGTTGAAGAAGCTAGTTGGAGATCCGTCCGCTATTGTGCCGGTTGAGACCATCGAGGTTAGTGAAGAATTGTCATATGAAGAGATTCCGGTTGCTATCCTTGATAAACATGTCCAAAAGTTGAGGAACAAAGCAATTGCATCTGTAAAGGTATTATGGCGAAACCAACAAGTCGAAGAAGCTACTTGGGAAGCCGAGAATGAAATGAAAAAGAAGTACCCTCATTTATTTGAATAGCCATGTAATAGCTCTACAAAGTTGTCCCCCCTAAATTTTGTATCACTTGTTCGGCTAATATAAAGACACTCCTTTCTAGTTATATGTCCCCCATGAGGCTTTGGTTGGTGTTATTTTGCATTTTGTCGTGTCATTTAATCCTATATATGTTGCTAAGGTGTGTTTCGGGGGCTCCCTGGCAGGTGTATAAGCCTAAATACAAAGGAAACTCTGGCAAAACTTTTCAAAAAATTAGGAAGTTAGGCAAATTTGGGGCTAATGGTATGTGGTATAACTGAAACTGTGTTAAGTGAGCCTTGATCATCATTTGAGGACGAATGATCTTAAGTGGGGGAGGATGTAAGGACCCGTAAAAATTTAAACCAAAAACTCGAGGTTTCGTGGTTCCAAGATAGATTCCTACGTTATTATAGTAGAAATTCTTTGCGGAGAGCTTACTCGCCGCGGTTTGGACGTTTTGGAGTGAACGGTACCCTTTGGACTTAGAGGAAAATGTTTCATAGAAGAACGCATTTCTGTGGCCCATTATGCGGGCGCATAACCACTCTGTGGACCGCATAATAGCCGTAGAGTGAAGCAGAAAATTGGCCAATTTTGAGGCCAGTTATGCGGCCCAATTATACGATCGCATAATCGCTTTGCGGGCCACATACTGATTGCATATCTGCCTTGAACCTTTGTGAAGGGGAGTTCTGCGGTACATTATGCGACCGAAGAATAGGTATGCGAACCGCATACTGGTTGCATACACAGTCAGAAAATTCAAGCCCCTGAGGGCTATTTCTGCGGTCACATTGCGAACCGCATAATATGCGACCGCAGACCTGTGTCGGGGCACCCATTTTCATAATTTAAAACCCGACACCTATTCCGTTAAAACACCCCTTTAGACCAGTTTGTGCCCCTTTTTTGATATTTTCTAGAGAGAGATAGTTCTAGAGAGAGGGCCTAATTTTCATCAAATTCATCTTCAATCATCACTTAAAGCTTTGGAAATATTCAAGTAGGGCACCAAATTCTTCATCCTAAAAGGTAAGACTTCATCACCCCAACTCTTAATTCCAAACATAGCTATAATGGGGTACTAGTGTGATACTTCATGAGGATGGGGGTGATTACATTTCATGCGTGTAAGATAAAAGGGTGTAGGAATAATGTAAGCTAAGAATGGAGATGAATGGGTTATGAAAGATGAAACCTCCCATGAAAAGAACCTTGAAACCTTAATACACACTTAGTATTTGATAAAATATTTATGTGGGCTAAAACTATGAATGTCTTCCTAGATTGAGGTTGCTAAGAGTTCCAAATAATTGTTGAGTCAAAGAAGCTCGATTGAGGTATGTATGGATAACTCTCTTCTTCTTAGAATCGAACTCCTGGTGTCCGAATAATTGGTGTAAGTTCCGACTTGATCATACTAGAATTGTTTGCCTTAGTGTATTGGATTGAAAGATTCATGGTCCCTAATTGTTCTAGATGTTTACCATGTCATCATGATATTTGAGAATGTAATTATGATTTTTCAAGCTATTTCCCTTATGTGTGCAATGCCTTATGTGATGGTATTTATCGACATGAATGATGATGTTATTTGAACGAATAAAAAGGGAAAGACTTGAATTGTAAAATGTGCCCAAGTGCCAGGAACTACCTAATAAATGAGGCTGTTTGTGCCATGTAATGAAAGATGGGAAAGAAATATGATTTGAGTGAACAATTGAAAGAGGTTATGTCTCAAGTGAGATGGCTTAGCCGATCGGGCTTGAGATCGAATGCCATACTGTACACATGGTGGAATTTGTGATGGAATTATTGATTTACATTGTGGATATGGATATGTTTCACTTGAGATGGCTTAGCCGGTCGGGGCGAGACTGGACTCCGTGTAAAAACACGGTGACATTGTGAGTTGTGGCACTTGGCACTAAAGATTATTAACCTAAAAAAACGGAAAGATTAACTAGAAAAGTATGTGATCCTTACTTGGTGTTTCTTTGTGTTTTGTGAAGCACTTTTATATTATTATGATTGTCTTCTCTTTGTTTCACTGTTCATTCTACTAAGATTGGTGTTTGCCCTTACATACTAGTACTATTCGACAGTGCTAATGTCCCTTTTTTTTCCGGGGGGCGCTATATCTTTGAATGGATGTAGGTGGTTCCATCGCAGATAACGTCGATCGCAGATAGTGGTGTTCTCTTTCTCTCCTCACAGCAGTCTTGGTGAGCCCCATTTCTTCCAAGGGTCATGTAGTTCTTCTTTTGTATAAGTTTTCACATTTTGAGGTATAACCGGCATTGCCATGTTGGTATTTTGTACCTTTAGAGGCTCCATAGACGTTTATGTGGATCATGTATGAATGTCGGGGTGGTCATTGGATCAAGTTGTATTTGGAAACTCTTTTCCACTAAATTGTAAACCGTATGTGCTTTTGGAAACTTAACTATGGCATTAGTATGTAAGGAAAAAATGAACTAGCAACGTTTATATATTTATATAACTGATCTCTCCCCTGTTTAACGAATGGTGATGCGTTCTCTTTTTGGATTATGAATGAGTTGGGTAGGAAAGGTTTAATAGGCTTGCTCGACCGGTTTCACTCGGTTGAGTGCCAGTCGCGCTCCTCGAAGTTGGGGCGTGACACTCACCAACCGGAGTAGATACACAGAACGACTCTTGAAGTTATTCTGGTTCCATCCCAAATTCCATTGCAACATAAGGAGTGACATAGGATAAAGTGGAACCAGGATCAATAAGAGCATATACATTATGATATTAGACAATCAATATACTTGTGACAACATCTAGGGAACCCTTATAGCATAAAAATGGTTGGATCCTCCCGAACTCTGTGCACTACCCCTAGCTGCACCACGCCCTGCGGGTGCTGGAGTGCCTCAAGCTGGAGGAGGTGTTGCGGATATAGTAGCTCCAGAATTGGCTGGTTGTGCCGTACCCCTGCCCATACTATGGCAGGACGAACAACAATCCCTCTAAATGTGATCCCTCATACCTAACCCGTAGCATATGGGATAGGTCCATGTAGCACACCCCTAAGTGCATCCTCCCACAACTAGGGCATGGGGGCCTCCGCTACTGCTGGAATCTCCTACCAGGCAGACCCTGCTGGTAGGATCCCTTTGTTGCCCTGACCGGGCCTGAAATGGCTCCACTACTGTTGACCGGCCCCTGATGGCTATGCACTGACTGAAGACTAAGAAAAGGACTGGGATGACCCTAATGATCCTCCCCTAAATGTCGATCTACCACTACCACCACCAGAAGAACCACCAAAGTTTCCCGCGGACCGGGCCTTATTGCTACCATCTCACTCCATTCTATTCTTCAATTTGCGGGTCTCTATGGCTTGAGAAAATGCCACCATCTTCCCATATTCATGTCAGAATTCAAGGCAGTTGTAGCGGCCACATTAATAACCAAGGGATTGAGGCACTACACAAACCAGCGCACTCTAGCCTCCATAGTGGGCAACATGTAAATAACATACTTGGACAGGCGCGCGAATTTCATATGGTACTCCCACAAACTCAGGATACCTTGCCTCGGGCTCTCAAACTCGGCGGTGCGGGCTGTCTTAGTCTCGGCAGGCAAGAAATGATCAATGAAGGTATCGGCAAACTCACTCTACCACGTCGGAGGGCTCCCTTACTATCGAGACTCCTCCCATAGCTGAAACCAAGAATATGCCACCTCTTTTAGGCAGTAGAAAGCTAACTCAACTGCTTGCATCTCAGTAGCACGCATAACTCGGAGAGTCTTGTTCATCTCATCAAAGAAGTCCTGGGGGTCCTCCTCAGGTTTAGTACCTGTGAACACTGGAGGGTATAATTGAAGGAACCTGTTCATCCTAGAACTAGCAGAATCCCCTGGCTGACTGGAAGAAGTAGGTGCAACACTCGATATCTGGGCTTGGAAGCCACTATCTGAGTTAACATTTGTATGGATACCCTAAGGTCCCCATCAGAAACACTAGGACCGGAAGCTGAGGCTGGAGGTAGAACTTGAATATCAGCTAAAGGAATCGTTGCAACCTCAGTAGGTGAAGGAATTGGAGCAGTCTGAGCAGGAGTAGTAGAATCAGGAGGTGTAGTAGTTGGGGGAATATACTCACCCCTCGGGTGCTCACCTGCATCATCAAGTATAGAATCAATTGCCACTCCTGGGGTGGCATTAGCTCCTTGGCCAGTTCCTGCTTTCTTCCTAGGCGACGTATACGAAAAATTAGAGCAATGCACTAGTTAAAGGAGAAACAGTCTTACAATCAGCTCTATCGCACGACCTAAAACATCAAAGAAAGGTGTTATTCCTAAATGCCCAAGTAGCCTCCTAATTATAGATGTGGTTGACAACACACCGATAAGAAGGACTCTACTATACATGTCTCCGAGACATCCTAGGACTCTTTTAAACCTTAGGCTCTGTTACCAAGTTTGTCACGCCCCGACCTCAAGGAGCGTGACCGTCGCTCAACCGAGTTACCCCAGTCAAGCAAGCCTATACAATGCCTTCTACACCGAACTTACCCATGAATATAAAGAAGCTATATTTCATTAATTAGACCATGAGAAGCTCAAGTGAGCAACACCAATTCATTACCATTAGTTACATCATTTACAAGTCTCCAAAATATTACATTACACATTCATAGTTTAGAAGTGGAACATGTGTTACAAATCCAACATTCTAGTTTGACTTTCCCAACAACAATATGCAACCCACACTGTCTACGGAGCCTCTAATAAATATAAAAGAGTAATATGATAGTGTCAGCAACAAGGCTCCTGCTATACCTCAAAACACTATACATAGATGACAAGAGATATAAGACCGCAAGAATAAGTGGGGCTCACCAAGTGAGCTGAGGATAGGGTGTACTGCTATCACTGATAGCCGCGCCTGTTGTGGAACCACCTGCATCCATTAAAGATACAGCTCCCTCGGCAAAATGGATGTTAGTACATATGGAATAGTACTAGTATGTAAGACTAAACACCCTCTCAATAGAATGAGTAACAATACCATAAGAAATAATTATAGGATCAAAATTAAAGCCTCAAATAATACCAATGCATCAAGTTAGGAGCAAGATAGGCTTTCAAGTAAATTTCAATATTTTAGGTTGGGAGATCTTTAGTACCGATATACCACCACGACTTTAGCACGGAGTCCGATCACAGCCCGATCGGCTAGGTCGTCTTATCCAAAAACATCCAATCACAATAAAAATCACCATTATATGTGCGGCATGGAGTCTGATCTCGACCCGATCGGCTAGGCCGTCTCACCACAATGCCGTGTAGATTGACATCACCCTTCGCTAGCAATCATCTCATCCAAATTACGGAGAATAATCTCAACATATCAATCTCATCCCATTTAAGGGGAATGTTCTCAACACATCAGTTCGGGGATTTACCCCTTCAATCACTCCTACACCGGCACATGTAGTTTTGGGGTTAGATAATTTCATCCTACCCTTCCTCAGTGACTAACTATACTCCCAAAATAGTTATTATAAAAAGTATTTTCAGCTCAATTCATAACCTTTTACACATCTTTTCATTTCATTGGCACTAGTGGCCACAAATGTATTATCATTCTTGGCACGTCGGGCGTATTTCATATTTCATGTTTACCCCTTTTACTATCAAACATCATCATGGGATATCAACAACAAGGAATCTCTAATCACGACTTTTAGTACACATATGGGCAAATAAAAGTCTTAGGCACATTGAGTTTTCTTTCACAATTTGGAATAACAACTTGCAATTGCAACATGATTGAATTCATAATATTTTGATACACAACCCATACTTTGAACACATTCCCGAAGGATAACATAATATGATAAGAGCATTCGGAACACATTTTGAACATATATCCTTCGACACAAAATTTATTCAGTATAACCCATTTTATAGTGAATAACTCGGAAAATGAGAAATAAGAGCTTGGCCCATCATATTTGAGACTTATGAGAACATCGTGGGATTCAATTCTAAGAGAGAAGTTTAGCCAACATACCTCACTTTTAGCTTTCCTTATGTTACTACAACGTTCCGGAAATCCTAGCAACTTTAATCTATTTAGAAACATAACAAAATTGAACCATAATTAGGAAAATATTCGGGGATCCACTTCATTTAAGCATTTCATCAAACACTAGGTGGGCATTATGATTTCAAGGTTCTCTAATGGTGGATTCCTTCATCCCACAACCCAATGTTTACCCATTTGAGTTCAACAACCTTCCCAAAAACCTTACTGGTACATGCATGAATAAATAACACTCTCCTACCCAAGAACCACACTCTTTATTACCCATATTCTACCCCAAACTTGAAATGGAAAGCTAGATCTAGGACCTTACCCCTAGGATGAAGACCTTGTGAGTTTTCCTTGTTGAATTTCAAAGCTTGGGAAAGGGTTGATGAACAAAACACTTGGGGCTTCCTCCTCTCTCTCAAGACCACTCCACTCTCTCTAAAATGACAGTTTAGACTCAAAATGGAAAGTAATGGCTAGGACCTCACTTCTTGGATGAAGACCTTGTGAGTTTTCCTTGTTGAATTTCAAAGCTTGGGCAAGGATTGATAAACAAAACACTTCGGTCTTCCTCCTCTCTCTCTATCTCTCTCTCTAGAACACTCCCATCTCTCTAAAATGGCAGTTTATATGAGCCAAAATAACCCCAAGGTCATTTTTATATAAAGGGGATCGGGTTATAAAATCAAAAAATGGACCCTCCGAACTCAACTCTGTGATTGCAGAGTGCACCACATATTAGGTCTGCAAACTACAAAGTTGACTGCAAAATGGTTCTCGAAACCTGAGCTGGCCTGGTCCAGTCTGCGACAGATCCGCGATCCACAGATCAGTTATGCGGTCGCGTAATGTGCCGTAAAATCTTCCTCCTATGTTTTCTCATGGTAGTTTTGACATGGATGTGCGGCCCGTAAAATGGTTATGCGACTAGATAATGGACCGCATAATGGTCTTCAAAATCGGCTCAAGTCCTGTTGTACTCTGCGGTCCGCATAGTGATTTTGTGGCCACATAGTGGACCGCAGAAATGGCACATTCTGCAAAATATTTCTTTCCACTTGTTGCAAAGAATTTCTACAATCATCCAACACATTATCCTACCTCGACACCATGAAACCCCAGGTTTTAGTAAACTTTTACGGGGCCTTACAACTTTGGGTTAGATTGGACCAACATAGTAATGGATATGATCAGTACTTTTGGTTATTATGATGTGGTAAGGCTTTAGCGGTGTTTGTGGAAATACTCTTGGGTTTGGCGACCTGCGTGACTTGGTTGAGTTAGAGAGATTCAGTTCGGATGGCTTGGTCTTGTGCTAATGGGTTCCAAAGAGTTCTCAATGATTTCTACCATTGCTTGAGACAGATGTCCTCTACCGGTAAAAGGAGTATGTTGCATGATGTGATTTTCTCTTGGATGAGAGTCAAGTGGAAGGTTTTTGGTTGACAAAATATGTATCATGTTTGTGATTCATGGCCGGTAATGGGATTCTCGTGTTTTCATATGATAGTACGATAAAGGCGGGCCGTCTTGTGGGATTGAGATTTGCAGGTACATGGTTGTGGTTCAGTTTCAATGTGAAGGCCATGAGTTCTAGACAACACATATGGTTTCAGATGTTTAGGAGAATGCTGATACTATTTGGTATCACCTGAGATGAGTGTGCATTTTAGAAAGATGCATTATGTTTTGACTTGCGGATGCTTGACTGGTATTACGGTAATCAAATTGTTGCTCGACTATTGATGTTCAAATTTTTCTATGTTACATGGAAGGATTAAGTAAGCATTTCTCGTGAGTTGTATATGCATGAGCAACGTGTCGGTCATTTGGGTGGTCGAGTCAGGACCGGATATGATGATTCATGTATTCTAGGGATTTGGAGACTAGGAC
This sequence comes from Nicotiana otophora, assembly GCA_000715115.1. Classification (NCBI taxonomy): domain Eukaryota; kingdom Viridiplantae; phylum Streptophyta; class Magnoliopsida; order Solanales; family Solanaceae; genus Nicotiana; species Nicotiana otophora. The sequence goes on along the minus strand of AWOL01S0024923.1, from coordinate 49,832 downwards.
GGTTCTCATAGGCACATTGTTCCTTGGTTGCAGGCTATGAAGATATGGCCAGAGTTAGACAGTTGATGGTATGTGTTAAGGATAAGTTATAGACGATATTTGGGAAGGTTTCCTACCTATTTCGGGAGGATCGAAATCAATTTGGGGGCGCATTGGTAGGCCTAGGGAGGATGTGTATTTTATATCGAATCAGGTTTGTTTATGCGGCCCTGCTATTGTTGAGGTGTATCATTCGGTTAGAGTTGCGCTTGTTCATTTTCTAATATGTTCTATGTGTTAATCTACTATGATACTATGGGTTTTGATATGTTGGCTATTTGAACGCATGATGCGGTTTTATTGGGCCTTGTGGCAGAATTTGAGCGAGATGATTCTTGGGGTGTCGAATGGTTGATTACGCCTTGGTTATGGTCATTGCTGTTTGTGGTATATTATTCTATATGTTTCTCCATGGTTATGGTCATGCACTTCGTACGTTTGCTATTGATTTGTGTATGGTTGTTGATGTTGAGCATTATGGCTCGAGGTATTCATGTGGACCGGTGTTTGGATGGGGTCACGCATCGCAGCGGAGTTATGTTGGGATATGATCCTTTGTGTTGATTTCGTGTGTTTTGGTTCTCCTTTGTGTGATGGGTTTATAGCATTGCGCTTGTGGTGGTACCTATTGATCTTGTGGGATAGTTCTTTCATTTGATTCTCTTTCCATTTTTAGGTACATTTGAGTTGTTGTTTGTTGGTGCATGGATTGCATGGTTTGTGGCTTTAGATAGTATTGGTGTGGCATGTCAGTAGAGCATCTTGTATTTTATGACATGAGGTCATTGGACCTGGAATGAGTGCTATCGAATTTAAATATGGTATATTTGGAAGAATAATGTCACTAGTAAGCTTAGAATTAGGTTATGGTTCTTGTCGGGCGACAAAGCTCCACAACTTATTGATCTGATGAGTGGTTATGAGTTTCTGCGTGTTTTTTTTATTATTGGTAGTGCACGAAGTTTTAGAACAAGGTTTTATTCGATATGAGGTTTGTAACCTTTATCGGATATTTTATTGAGCAACTATTGTGATCGAAAGTTATTACTACGAGTATCTGAGTTATGTGGGAAAAATTATGTGAATATATCTTGAGTTATGGTTATGTCGTTATACACCTTGTTCAGACTTGTACAGTGTGTGGAAGTGAGATTCGGGTCTTGTAATAAATTCCAGATGTTGGATATTTGATTCTAAGGCTTATGTATTAAGGTTGAAGTAAGAATCTTTAACTATGTTGTGTTTCAGGCTTACATGGTTGCGGTGACGTGGGATCACCCATGGGTATGTGTATGGTGAGTTGATTCAGTATTGTGATGGATTTGTTGTGACTCTTGGCATGTTCGAGGATGAACGTATATTTAAGCTGGGGGAGGGGGGGGATATTACGACCCGACCGGTCATTTTGAGCATTTGAATTTTGTTCGGTGGTTTGAGGGTATGAGTAGCTTCGTATGATTTATTACAACTTGTGGGATTTGTCGGTTCTGCTTTCGGATGATTCAAGATTGATTTGGAAGAATGATTCTCAACTAGGAAGCTTTAAGTTAGAAGGGTTGACCAATTTTGACTTTTATGTATTTGACTACGGATCAGAGTTTTGATGGATCTGTTAGGTCTAGATAGTTATTTTGGACTTAGGCGTATGCCCATAATTTCATTTGGATGTTCCTAAAATGCGCTAATTGGCAAAAGTTGGCTATTTGAAGGTTTGAAAAGTTCGTAAGTTTGACCGGGAATTGAATTTGATGATATCGCATTCCGACTGTCGTTACGGGAGTTGGAATAGGATTGTTTATATAATTTGGAAATTGTGTGAAAACTTTGAGATCACTCCGAGTTGATTTGGTATGGTTCGGCACGAGTTTTGGAAGTTAAAAGTTCGAAAGTTCATTAACTTTGATTTGAGGTGAGATTGATGATTGTTATGTTGTTATATGCGATAGAGACCTCAAATAGGCCTGTGTTATATTTGGGACTTGTTGGTATGTTAGGACATGGTCCCCGAGGGGCTCGGGTGAGTTTTGGACGTGTTTCGGATCATTTGGGAATATGTTGGCTAATGCTAGTTTTTGGTAGGATCTGATGTGGTCGCACCTGCGGAGCTATGCGGACTAATGGGCGCATAAGCGAAGCATGTATGGGAGAGGAGAAGACCGCAGGAGCGGAAAGTTGGGCGCATCTGCGCTTCCGCATGACTGGACCCTTGATCGTAGAAGCGGGATGTCAAATTGGTAAGGACTTTCACAGAAGTGAAATTATAGTCGCAACTGCAATGTCGCAAAAACAGATATTTGTCCGTAGGTGTGGGAGGTTAGGGCTTCAGTGAATTCCACAGAAGAGAAGATTTTGTCGCATAAGGGATGCCGCAGAAGAGACTGGTGGTTTGCATATGTGAAAATGCTGGGCAGAACATTTTATATTCGAGGGTTGAGTTATCTTATCCCATTTTGAATTGGGGAGCTCGGATTTGGGTTCTTTTGGAGAGAATTGTCTCCACATGGATTGGGGTAACTGTCTTTGACTCGAAATATTTTATTTTACATGATTCTGTCTTCGATTTTTGCATTTTACTGATGATTCAAAAAGAGAAAGTGGGGGTTTTGTCTACAATTTTCTAAAGTGAATAATCGGGTTTTGAACATTGACCCGGAGTTGGAATTGAATGAAATAGGTATGGTTGTACTCTTATTCGAAAGGGTTGTTGGAATTTGTGAGTTTTGTCGGGTTCCAGCGTGCGGGCCCGAGTTGACTCTTAGTATTTAATTAAAGATTCATCTTTTATCGCTTGGGTTTGTCTCCTATGGCATTATTTGATGTTTTTGAGTTGCTATTGCCTAGTTTCGAGCCATTCGGAGGTTGGTTCATGCGGGATGGCATTTCTAGAGTACTGTTTGGCTTGCTCGGCATTTGACGTAGCTTGTTCGAGGTAAGTAACATATCTAAAATTGGATTTTAGGGTAATTATCCCTGAGAAATATGATATTTGAGATGTGTTGGCGTGTCGCACGTGCTAGGTGACGGGCGTGTGTGCGTGCAACGGGGTATTCATGATCCGGGTAGTTCTTAGGCTATTATATGCCTTGTTTTTCTATCATACTACTTTAATATCATGCTTTCTCGACTTGTATGACTACGTGCATTATTATTAATGCTAGAAATCATGTCTATGCTATCTATTTAATTATTTGAGACATGATAGGGCTATTTGTCTCATGTTGAGATATTTTTCATAGCCGTAGTCATATTGTTTAGTCATGATAGTTATATTTGCATGTTATATATTTATCTCCGTGCACTTTTGATATTCTATCTCATATGTTATTGGTGTCTTTGTATGAGACACCTGTTTGAGTTGTATTTAAGTCACATTGTGATATTCTGTGATATATAATTGGTTTGTGTTTTGTGAGATGTTGACATAAGAAGACTTGAGATGATTGATGACTGATGTGGGCCATGGAGCCATGTTGTGAGTTGTGTTAGAGATCGGGTTGCACCCCGTAGAGGTTATATTGTTATTGAGGTGGCGCGTATGCTAGGCCCCACATTGGGCTAAGTGTTACTGATTTTGAGGTTGCACGTTCACTAAGCCCACAATTGGACTATGTGACTATGATTAGCGCTTGGACAGGATCCGCCCCTCCGGAGTCTGACATACCAGCAATGGGCATAGGAACACTGTTATATAAACGTGCTTTGATGAGGGGAGTTTATGCCAGGCGCCCATACAGTGCTAAGTGTTACTATTTGTGATGGTGAGGGCCTTGTGCCAGGCACCATGAGTATTCTAAGTGTGGTTATTCTTGATGTTTTCACCGTGAAGATATTGAGTTTATATGTATATTTGACATAAAAGCATAGAGATGTATATTCCTCATCCTACACGGTATATGGTAATTCATGACTTGACATGTATATTGATATGTAGGCATAGAGATGTACTTTCTTCATGCTAATTGGTAAACAAAAATTCTTATTTGTTGTTGTGACATGGAAAATACACTTCTTTTGATAAACTCGTGTTTAGTTGATTTGGGTGGTAAGATTCGGACTTTGACTGTCATACTTTAAAAGCATGTCTACTTTCCTATAACTGTGATCAAGCTGAGCAGCATATTCTTTGGATACTGACCTTTTTCCGAGCTCCTCACTTCTTTCAACCTAAGGTCAGGCTTGTTGCTTATTGCGTACATGGAATCAGTTGTACTCATACTGCACTTATGTACCTTGCGTGCAGATTTTGGAGTTGATGTTGCTATGTATGGCAGGAGTTGGCATTGAAGATATACCTGTTTTCCCGGATATAGCTGTCACTTGTTCTTGGTAGTTTTAGATTCAAATCTGTTTATGTACATTTCAAATAAATGTTGTATTTATTTTTATATCAGCGTTATAAATCTAAATCTTAGTGGATCATGACTTGTACTACCAATCCTTGGGTTACTGTATAGACGTTCAATTATTTCATTTAATGAGTTCTTATTTATCTTTATTGGAATTGTGGAACTGTTGTTTGGATTACCTAGCGGGATACGTTTGGTGCCATCACGACTAGTGCATTTTGGGTCGTGACACTGTGTTTTAGGCCAAGTAAGCTGGATAGGAATTGAATTTATAGCAACGTTGAATTAAATTAAACATTTGCAATTGTAGTCTATTTAAGTTTTTGACCCCTTTTATAATTAAAGTAATTAGACTTAATTAATCCTAATAAAATATAATAAAATATAATTATCAAATGTATTATTAGTTAATTAATGTGATTAATTGGATGTCAAAAATAATTATAATACTTCGTCAATTAAATTGTAAAAAGCTAATTTTGGCTATTCAAAGCAATAAAGTTAATATGAATTTGTGACTAAATTATTAAAGTAATGGTAATACTTGTTGATAAAATATGAAAGTTAGTTTAATTAATTAAAGTAGTAACAGTAGTATAATTTATAAATATTTAAGACTAAATTACTACTGATTATAGAATTAGTATTACTAACTATTATCATATGTGTCATATCATTTTATTTTAAGACAATAGGTGTTATTAATTTAAAAATACTTCACTATATTTATTGTTGATTAATGATTGTAAAAAATTAATTTAAAAGGGGAGGGTCAAAATTGGTCGTCAACACCGTCCATAGAGTTCCCAAGCTCGTATGGATACCTAAGGCACTCTTTTAAGATGTCCAAGCATGCCCTTAAGGTTCCCCCTCAAAGTGGCTCACTTGGTGCAGCTTGGTGGCAGCACACACGAGGGAGGCTGGCTGAGCTTCAACACCTCTGCCCCCTTTATATATGCTTGCAATAAAAAATCCCAAGATCCCCAACTTGACATGTTTTGGCGAGAGAATCATAATGGACCCTTCTCACTGATCCGAACTCCAAACAACGCGCCGCCTGTTATTAAAGCTTTGTCTTGACTTGAGTCCCCTTTATTCATAATTACATCTTGTTGAACCTTTACCTCCGAAAGAACTTAAGTCACTAGAAGAGTAAGGAATTAAATTGGGTAGCTTTTGAGTGGAATTATAGAAAGGGCAAAAGGTGCACGTGTATATTGAGAGAGCCACTTGCCGGAAATGCCAATTTATGGAGGGTGTTGAAAATATTTATAAAAAAAAGAAGAGAAAATACAAGAATACAAAATATTGGAGGAAAAAAGTGTATATAAAGCCCTCCAATTCATTTTGCATCGGGCTAGTGATTATGTAAAAGTACTTAAAGACAATGGGCCATATTATGTTTAGTTTCGTAGGGATGTGTTGAGTGATCATGTAACGACCCCACCGATCATTTTGTCTATTGTAGCCATGTTCCCCTATTTATCGCTCCTTCTATTTCATTTGTGGTTATGTGACTTGCCGGGGTGGTTGGATTGGTTCTGGGTAAGTTTTGAAGTGATTTGGGAGACTTAGTCCCAAGGTTGGAAGCTTAAGTTGAAAGAGTTGACGGAGTTTGACTTTTGTGTAGAAGATTTGGAATGGAGTTTTGATGGTCCTGATAGCTCAAATGGTGATTTTGGACTTAGGAGTATGTTCGTATACTGATTTGGAGGTCCATGGGTCGTTTTGACTTGAATTGGCAAAAGTTGGAAAGTTAAGGTTTGGAAAGTTGAGAGGTTTGACCGATAGTTTACTTTGTTGATATCGGGGTCGTATTTTGGTTGCGAAAGTTTGAATAGGTCCATTGTTTCATTTATGACTTGTGTGCAAACTTTTAGGTCATTCGGAGTTAGTTTGATATGATTCGGCATTTGTTTTAGAAGTTGGAAGTTCATTAGGCTTGAATCGATGTGTGATTCGTGGTTTTGGTATTGTTTGATGTGATTTGAGGCTTCGAGCGAGTTACTATTGTATTTTACGACTTGTTGGAATAATTGGTTGAGGTCCCGGGGGCCTCGGGTGTATTACAGACGAGTTTTAGACCAATCTCATCATGTTTGGATAGATGATCTGGTGTCTGGTGCATGCTTCTTCGCATTCGCAAAGAAAGGAGCGTGTTCGCGAAGATTTGGAGGTCAGTGCCCTTCGCGAACGTGAGAGGGTGATCATGTTTGCGTAGAAGGGAGGTTGGCTAGGGGGCACTAGGGCTTAAGCCTTCGCACTCGCGAGGGAGGTCTCGTGTCTGCGTAGGCATGATCTAGTTGGTCATCGCGTTTGCGGTTGGGACGTCGCATTCGCGAAGGGGACTTTTGACTGAAGGCGAAGTTGTACTTCGCGAACGCGAGGCTTCTTCCACATTCGTGAAGGGCAATCACCTGGGCAGAATATTAAAAACCCAAATCGAGGGTTAGAGTTAATATTTCATATTTTGAGTTGTAGAGCTCGGTTTTGGGCAATATTGGAGGGGATTTTTAAGGTTTGGAACGGGATAAGTGTTTTTGACTCGGATTTATTATTATTTCATGATTCCATCATTGTTTTGATCATTTAATTAGAGAACTAAAGTGAACAAATAGGGATTTTGTGGAAACATTTCAAAAATGAAAAATGGAGGTTTGAAGGTCGATTTGAGGTCAGAATTGGGTGATTTTTGTATGGTTGGACTCGTAATCGAATGGTGTCTGGAATTTGTAAATTTTGTCGAGTTTCCGAGGTGCGGGCCGGTGGTTGACCTTTTGGGTTTACTATTTGATTTTTGCTAAAGATCTTAGCTTTATCATTTGGAATCCATTCCTATGGATTTTATTAACTATATTTTGTTGGTTTGGTTAGATTCGGATCGTATGAAGGTCGATATGCGCAGGAAGGGCTTGTTAGAGTAGTGATTTGGCTTGCTTGAGTTAAGTATCTTATCTAAACTTGGTTGAGGCATTAGTTGCCAGAATTATTTGTGATAGCTATGTGCTATGGGTGGCGCATATGTGTGGGGTTGAGCCTATTTGCGTGTACTGGGGCACTATTCCATGCTTGGGTAGTGCTTAGGCTATGATATGCCTTGGAATGATTTTTAAGCTTCAGGTTGAGATGTTTTCCCCTATTTTTACCCTTCTGGGAGATATTTGCACCATGTTTGAGATTTCGTTGAGTTATTTCTTCCGATTGAACCTGAGAAACTGCTATTTCTTGATGGGAATTCTTTTCCCTAGCTGCGATAGCATACATTAACATACCTACATTATAGCATGTTATATATACCAGTCCAGGAGTATGAAACTTGATAATAATTGATCATGTACATGTATTCCCGCATATTTGCTTTCTCGGTGTTATGAGCTGGACTGGTAGTGTAAGGCCCCGTAAAATTTTACCTAAGACCCGGGGTTTCGTGGTGCCGAAGTAGGCTTATGCGTGGGCTAACAAATGCCCCGACGGCCTTCATGGATCTTATAAATCGAGTCTTCAAGACTTTTCTTGACTCATTCATGATAGTGTTTATTGACGTTATCCTTGTATATTCGTGAAGTCGAGAGGACCATGCCGGTCATCTCAGGGCGGTTTTACATACCATATATCAGCAAAAGTTGTATGCGAAGTTTTCAAAATGTGAATTTTGGCTTGAATCTGTCACGTTCTTAGGTCATGTTGTCTCCATAGAAGGAATAGAGGTGGATCCTCAGAAGATTGCAGCTGTGAAGCATTGGCCTAGAACTACTACCCCAATAGAGATTCGCAGTTTCTTTGGCTTAACTGGATATTACAGGAAGTTTGTGGAGGGGTTCTCTACTCTTGCCTCTCCGTTGACTAAATTGATGCAAAAGGCTGTTAAGTTCCAATGGTCAGATGCTTGTGAAAGTAGCTTCCAGGAGTTGAAATCAAGATTGACTACGGCAGTGGTATTTACTCTACCAGAGGGTACATACGGGTTTGTGGTATATTGTGATGCTTCAAGAATTGGACTTGAGTGTTTATTAATGCAACATGGAAAGGTGATAGCTTATGCTTCTAGACAACTCAAGAATCATGAAAAGAACTATCCAACCCATGACTTAGAGCTTGCAACGGTGGTCTTTGCGTTGAAGATTTGGCAGCATTACTTGTATGGGGTCCATATATATATATTCACGAACCATAAGAGCCTTCAATATATTTTCAAATAGAAGGAATTGAATCTGAGGCAGAGAAGATGGCTTGAGTTACTCAAGGATTACGACATCGATATTTTGTATCATCCGGGGAAGGCTAATGTTGTGGCGGATGCTCTTAGCCGGAAATCTATGGGTAGTTTGGCTCACTTGGAGGCATATCAAAGGCTGTTGGCCAAGGAGGTTCATCGGCTGGCTAGTGGTGGAAGTCAAGGAGAAGCAATACAACGACCCATTGTTGGTACAATTGAAGGAGGGAATTCATAAACATAATACCATGGCCTTTTCTCTTGGCGTGGATTAGGGTACACTAAGGTACCAAAGGCGACTATGTGTTCCAAATGTGGATGGTCTCCGAGAAAGAATCATGATCGAGGCTCACACTTCTAGGTATTCCATGATCTTAGGGAAGTCTAATGGTGGAATGATATGAAGAGGACTTTGTGTCAAGATGTCCAAATTGCCAGCAAGTGAAGGCCGAACACCAAAGGCTCGGTGGGTTGGCATAGAATATAGAAATTTTGATATGCAAATAGGAGATGATCAATATGAACTTTGTGGTAGGACTACCTCGCACTCTTCGTAGGTTCGACTCGATTTGGGTAATTATGGACCGACTCATGAAATTAGCACACTTCTTACACGTTAAGGCTATAGATACAACAGAATAGTATGCTCATTTGTATATCAAGGAAATAGTCAGGTTGCATGGCACTCTAGCTTTTGTTATCTCAGATCGAGGGGCACAGTTCACGGCTAAATTTTGGAAGGCGTTTCAGCAAAGTTTGGGTACTCAAGTGAATCTTAGTACAACCTTTCACCCGCAGACTAACGGGCAAGCAGAGCAGACTATTCAGACGCTAGAGGATATGTTGCGCACTTGTTTTCTTGACTTCAGGGGTAGCTGGGATGATCATTTGCCGCTCATAGAGTTTGCCTACAACAACAGTTATCATGCTAGCATTCAGATGGCACTGTTCGAGGCTTTATAATATAAGAGATTTAGATCTCCCATTGGGTGGTTCGAGATTGGGGAAGCAAAGTCGATAGGTCCAGACCTCGTGCATCGGGCTATAGAGAAGGTTAAGATTATTACAGAACGGTTGAAAACTGCCAAGAGTCGTCAGAAGTCCTATTCAGATATACATCATAGGGATTTGGAGTTCTAAGAGGATGATTAGGTATTCTTGAAGGTTTCTCCCAATGAAGGGGGTAGTGCAGTTTGGTAAGAAGGGGAAATTGAGTCCAAGGTTTGTCCGGCCTTACAGAATTATTCAGAGGATCGGTTAAGTGGCTTATAGGCTAGAACTACCTCCAGAGATGTCTTTAGTGTACCCGGTGTTCCACGTATCCATGTTGAAGAAGGTGATTGGGATCCGTACCTTATTTTTCCGGTTGAGACTATTGAGGTTAACAAAGAATTAACATATGAATAAATTCTAGTTGCCATTCTTGATAGGCAAGTTCGAAAATTGAGGAATAAAGAGATTGTCTCCGTGAAAGTGTTGTGGCAAAACCAATGAGTCGAAGAGGCCACCTGGGAGGCCGAGGAAGAAATGAAAAAGAAATACCCTAATTTGTTTGAATAGTAATGTATTTATGAAGTTGTGTTCTATGAGAATGTTAAGAGTTTACCTTATATGAATTATGTATGATTTGTACAGTTGATGTTAAGGGTGTTCTCTTTTGGTGTTATACTGCTTGTAAGGCCATGGTTGCCATTATTTTTATGATATATTGCGTCGTTGTCGTGTATATGTTGTTAGGGTTGATATATTGCCATGATTTGGTGTTAGGGTTGGTTATAGGGGAAACTCTGGCAAAGATTTTGGATATTTGGAGAGTTAGTCAAACGTTGGACCTGTTGGTGTGTTATAGCAGCTAAGTTACATTGGTTTCTAATGGCGGATTTTAGCCCTCATTCGAGGACGAATGATCTTAAGTGGGGGAGGATGTAAGGCCCCATAAAATTTTACCTAACACCCGGGTTTTCGTGGTGTCAAAGTAGGCTTATGCGTTGGGGAGTTGAAGAAAAGTTTTGTAAATACAAGGCGAGTTTGTGGGCTGCATAACCCCTCGTAGATTAATACAAAACAAATTTGGAGGGACGTTCTGCGGCGCATTATGCTACCGCAGAACAGGTCTGCGGACTGCAGACCGGTCGTAGAGTGAGGCAGGGGTTCCCAGTTCTGGAGGGCCATTATGAGGTCCATTTTGCGGACCGCAAAAGCGTTATGTGGTCGCATATGTGACCATAGAGCTGCATCGGGGCTTCATTTTTTCTAATGTTTGAACCCGACCCCATTATTATAAGACAGCCTTGGGATCATTTTAAAAGGGAAAAACATATATTTCTAGAGATAGGGAGTTCCATAGAGTGAGAGGGGAAGTTCCTAAGCTCATCATCCATCAATTCTTGCTCAAATTTGAAGAATTTGCAAGAAGAATTCACTAGGTTTTCGTCCTAGAGGTAAGGTTCTACTCCATAACCCTCAATTTCATGATTTTAATTGAAAATAGGTAATTATCCAAGCAATTCTTAGGTGTGGGAATTGTTTATTTTACATGCATGTACCATCAAGGGTAGTGGGAAGATTGTTGAGCGCTTTTGGGTGAACTTTGGGTAGTGGGGTGAAAGAATCCACCATAGGAGGACCTTGAAACCTTAATGCTCACCTAGTGTTTGATAAAATTCTCAAGTGAGCTGGAACTATGAACTCGTTCTTAATTTGTGTTCAATTTTGCTATATCTCTAAATAGCTCAAAGTGGCAAATATTTTCGAAACATTGTAGTAATTTAAAAAGCTCGAGGCAAGGTATGTTGGCTAAACTTATCTCTAAGAATGGAATTCCCACGATGTTCTTGTAAGTCCCGAGTTGTCCATTATGAATAGACTTCTATGAATAAGTTTGGTGTCGAAAGATGTATTTATATGAATGTGTTCAAAATGTGTTCCGGAATATTCTTATCATGTTATGTTATTCTTCGGGAGCGTATTCAAAGTACGAGTATGTTTTAAATTGTTGTGACTTCAAGTCAAGCCCAAATAAAAGTGATCATATCAAATTGTGTAAGAAATCACATGTGCCTAAGACCCTAAATTTCTCAGATGTGTGCTTAAAGTCTTGAATAGAAATGTTTGTTATTGACAATCCGTGTTAATGTTTGAAAGTGGAATAGTGAGCATGAATTATGAAGTACGACCAACGTCCAAGAATGATAATGTGTTATGGCCAATAATGCCAATAAAGTGAATGACATGTAAAATAGTATGAATTGAGTAGTAAATAATTTTAATAAAAAAATTCCTTGGGAGTATCGTTTAGCCACCACCGAGGAAGGGTAGGTCGGAACAATCTAACCCCGAAACTACACGTGCCGGTGTAGGAGTGATTGAGGGGTAAATCTATGTGTTAATGTGATGAGACTGTTTCCCCTTATATGGGAAGAGATTGGTCTGTTGATATGTTTCCCCTTAAACGGGATGAGATTATTGCTAGCGAGATGTGAGGTGATGTCGACCCATACAGCATTGTGGTGAGATGGCTTAGCTGATCGGGTTGAGATCGGACGCCATGCTGCACACATGGTGGTATTGTGAGTGTTTGTCTCGAGGTGAGATAGTTTAGCCAGTCGGGCTGAGATCAGACTCTATGATAAGACACGATGGTGTATCGGGGCTAAAGATCTCCCAAATTAAAATACTAAAACCTACTTGAAATTTACCTTTCCCCTAACTTAACACCTTGATACTGTTTGAGTCTCTTATTTGATTTCATGATTTTTTTCTCCGTTTACTGTTACTCGTTCTATTGAGAGGGTGTTTAGTTTTACATACTAGTACTATTCCATATGTACTAATGTCCCTTTTGCTGGGGGCGCTGCATCTTTAATGGATGCATGTGGATCCATAGCAAGTAGTATTGATCAGTGATAGCAACATACCCTCTCCTCAGCTAATTTGGTGCACCCCACTTCATTTTGGGGTCCCGTATCTCTTATCCTTGTACATAGCGTTTTGAGCTATAGCCGGGGCCTTGTCGCCGGCTCTGTTATAGCACTCTTATGTTTCTGTTAGAGTCTACGTAGACATAGTGTGGGTTGTATCTATTTTTAGGAAGGTTAAACTAAAAATGTTGTAATCGTATCATCTGTTCCGGTTTAACTATGATTGTACAATGTATTATTTTGGAGACTTGTTAATGACGTAACTAACAGAAATGAACTGGTGTTATTCACATGACATCTTATTGTCTAATTAATGAAATGTATCCTTCTCTTTATTGATGGGTGAGTTGGGTAAAAGGTATTGTAAAGGCTTGCTTGACCGGGGTATCTCGGTTGAGCATCGGTCGCACTCCCTGTGGTTGGGGAATGACAGTTAGCCTGTGTCCATGCCGGGCGGATGGTGATTATTAGCATGTCACTTGTCTGTGCGGTTGATTCTATTAGCATGTGAGTTGTCCGTGCAGCACGTGAATTGTCCGTAGGGATCCGGTTATTGATATTATTAGCACGTGAGTTGTCCGTGCAACAGGTGAGTTGTCCATGTGGTTGATTCTATTAGCACGTGAGTTGTCCGTGCAGCATATGGATATGGATCCATCCCTCTAGGGTTACCCTCTCATGTTTCTCTCCTGATGGTGTACACGCGGTTATTGAGCAAATCTGACCAGTGATTTGGTATAGATATGGAAAGGTTGAGGAAAGTCTGGACAGATTTGGAATTGCATTTCATCTTTACTTGCAATTTCGATGATTCAATATCTGATTTGTCTGCATATCATCTTATATGATGTACCAGTGACTGAACAGAGATATTGAGTAATTGTACACACACACAGAGATAGTCATGTCAATACCTTAAACATGATCACGTTACTATTCTGTACATGTAGGATTTATGAAACTGTACAAGTTATAGAAGGTATCATATATCGTTCTTGCTTCTTTTACCTCGCCGAGTTTAGTTATGATACTTATTAAATACATTGGGTCAGTTGTACTCATACTACAATCAGTACTTAATTGTGCAGATCCAGGTGTGTGGACCAGTTATGCAAGAAACCATAAAATTTTACCTAGAACCCGAGGTTTCGCGGTGCCGAGGTGGGCTAATGTGTTTGAGAATTTTATAGCATGCCGAGCTACAAACATTTTGGGTTGTACAGTATGTCGGGGAGTTGAAAGAAAAGTTTTGCAAAACATGGCATTTCGGTAGTCAACTATGTGACCGTAGAACCCCTTCGCGGATCGCAAATCGGCCACAGAATGCAACAGAACATGAGTCAAATTTTGAAGGACATTTTGCGGTCAATTATGCGGCTGCATAATCATTTCATGGGCCGCACATCAGTCGCAGAACCAGCATGAAGATTTCCAGAGGGAGATTTTGCAGCACGTTATGCGATTGCATAACTATTCTGCGGGTCGCATAATGGTCGTAGACCTGACTAGACCTACCCAGTTTTGGGACCCTTTTTGCGGTCCCCTTTTCAAATCGCATATTAGTTTTACAGTCTGGTTTGTGACCGCAGACCCAATTTCGTAGGCTTACGTTTGGGAAAATTTTAACCGATCCCATTTTTATAAAACAACTTTGGGGGTCATTTGGGCTTGTTTAAACGACTACTTTAGAGAGAGGGGAGTATCTTAGAGAGAGAACGGACGCCCCAACCCCTTTTGCTCATCAATTCTTGCACAATCTTGAAGATTCAAGGGAATCACTCACTAGGCCATCGGCTATCCGGGTAAGACCTTGTCCTAAAACCTTCATGCATCTGTGCTGGGTTAAAGTAATTTGTGAAGTTGGAAATGGGCCATGCATGTGCCATTAGGGGGTGGTATGTGGGGTTGTTTAACTATTCCAGGTAGATTCTAGATGAAATTGGTTGAGGGAGGAAAGGATTACCATTGTAGAAGCCTTGTATTCAATTTTGCATGATAGGTGTACGACGAAATTCCCAAGATACTTATATCCTGAGAATCCTTCTAATTTTGATTCGATTTTTATCATCTTCTTATAGATTGACATTGCTAGTAGTATTTAGACGTTGTAGTAAACTAAGGAAACCTAAAGCGAGGTATCTTGGCTAAACTTCTCTCTTAATATTGAATCCCACGATGTTCTCGTAAGTCTCAAGTATGATGGCCCATGTTCTTATTTCTCATGTTCCGAGTTACTCCTTATAAATTTGACTATTCTGAATAAGCTTTGTGTCAAAAAGATACCTGTCCAAAATATGTTCTGAATGCTCCTATCACAATATGTTATCCTCCGAGAATGTGTTCAAATATGGCGTGTATTAAAATGTTATGACTTCAAGTCGTGCTTCAAATGAAAGTTATTATGCCAAATTGTGGAAGAAAACTCAATGTGCTTAAGACTCTTATGGCTCATATGTATACTAAAAGTCTTGATTAGAAATGTGTTGTTGTTGATAAAACATAATGATGCCTGAAAGTGAAAGGAGTGTGTATGAAATATGAAATATGGCCGACGTGCGAAAAACGAAATCACATTTGTGGCCACTAGTGCCAATGAAATTAAAAGATGTGTGAAAAATTATTTAATGAATTGTATCTCATTTTTCTATAATAAATATTTTGGGAGTATCATTTAGTCACCGATGAAGGGTAGGTTGAAATAACCTAACCCCGAAACTACATGTGCCGGTGTAGGAGTGATTGAGGGGTAAATCCCTGTATTGATGTGTTGAGATTATTCCCCTTAATGTGATGAGATCTATGTGTTAAGATTTTTTCCCTTAATAGGGATGATATTATTGCTAGCGGAAAGTGATGTCGACCCACACAACATTGTGGTGAGACGGCTTAGCCGATCAGATTGAGATCGGACACCATGCCGCGCACATGGTGGTGTTGTGATTGGATGTCTTTGGGTGAGACGGCTTAGCCGAACGGGCCGTGATCGTACTCCATGTTAAAAACATAGTGGTGTAATCAGTAGTAAAGATCTCCCAACCTAAAACATTGTTATTTACTTGAAAATTTATCCCTATCTTAACTTGACGCTTATATATTGTTTCGGGTTCTCATTGATACTATGTTGTTTCTCCATGTACTGTTTCTCGATTTATAGAGAGGGTGTTTAGTCTTACATACTAGTACTATTCCATATGTACTAACGTCTCTTTTACCGAGGGCGCTGCATCTTTAATGGATGTAGGTGGTTCCACAACAGGCGGCATCGATTAGTGATAGCGGTATACCCTCTTCTCAACTGACTTGGTGAGCCCCACTTCATATTGAGGTATTGTATCTTTTGTTCCTTATGTGCTGTGTTTTGAGGTATCGCCAGAGCCTTGTTTCCGGCATCATCATATCACTCTTGTGTATCATTAGAGGCTCTATAGATATAGTGTGGGTTGTATCAGCAGTAGATTTTCTTGTTGGACTGATCTTCGAGAGGCGAGGTAGAGCAGCATCCTTGGCCGCAGTTTTCACTTGTCTTTTCTTATGTACTGTTGTTTCAGTTCAGACGGTATTATTATTTAGTTCAGACAGTATTATTATTTAGTTCAGACTTGTGTTCCGTTGTAAAGCTCATGACTCCATATTTACCAGTTTCTAGGGAATTTACCTTGTATTAGCAGTATTTGGTTGTATTAAGATTTCACACTTATGCTATTTCTATAAGTTTTGTTGTTTTGTTTCTTTATTAATATGTTTCGGCTTCCCTAGCCGGTGGGTTAGGCGTCGTCACGACGGGTTAGGATTTTGGATAGTGAAAAGTTAGTATCAGAGCCCTAGGTTCATAGGTATTATGAGTCATGAGCAAGTGTAGTAGAGCCTTGCGAATTAGTGTGGATATGTCTGTAATTATCTTTGAGAGGCTACCGAACTGTTAGGAAACTTCACTTTCATGTATTCTTGTCATGCGGATTTGTTATTTCTGGAATTTGAACTTGACTATTCTATTCTCTCACATATGGTGAGAACACTTGCGGCCGGATCAGGCGGACGGCCACCATTACTACCATTTTTGGTTGCGAGAGGCCGAGGTTTACCACGCACTACAGCCAGAGTAGCAGATATGGAGCCACTAGTTGCTCCAGCTCATGAGCAGGTACCATTTTGGTTGAGCCAGTGGGACCGGCTCAGGCACCAACAGTGCCCATTGTGATTCTTGGCCTTTAGGAAGACTTAGCCCAAATTTTGACTGTGTGCACGAGCTTGGCTCAGGCAATCTCAGTTCCAGCTGCACTAACTACTTCGCAGGCTGCAGGAGGTTCCCAGACTCCTGTCGCCCATACTCCAGAGCAGTTATCTTAGGGGCTCCAAATAACGGGTGTATTGCCCGTTCAGTCGATTGCTGCCGCTCGGGCCGAGGTTGGTCCCTATATGAGTGACAAGTAGCAGAAGAGATTGGAGTGATTTCGGAGGCTTAGGACTCCAGAGTTTAGTGAAGTAGAGTTGGAGAATGCTCATGATTTCATAGACAGGTGCCAGCGGTTTCTTCGCACAACGTGTATTTTGGACACCAGTGGGGTTTCATTCACTACTTTTCAGCTGACAGGGGCAGCTTACCGATGGTGGCAGGCTTATAAATTGAGCAGGCCAGCCGATATAGTGCCACTTACATGGCATGAGTTTTCAGTTCTCTTCTTAGAGAAGTTTGTCTCACAGACTCATAGAGAGGAGTTGCGTAGGTAGTTTAAACAGCTACGCCATGAGGGCATGACCGTGACTCAGTATGAGATCAGGTTTTCCGAGTTGGCTCATCATGTGGAATGGTTGGTTCCTACTAAGAGGGAGAATAATAGGAGGTTCATTGATGGCCTCAATTATGGATTACGCTTCATTATGGCTCGGGAGGTTGCGACAGGTGTGAGGTTTGACGAGGTGGTTGTTATTGCTAGATTCTTAGAGCTGGTTCACAGGAAGGCGCATTAGGAGCGGGAGGCCAAGAGGCCCCCTAAGTTAATCGACGTAAGCTCGGGGATGGGATTATCTTGGGAGAATAATCATTTATCATATTTATAACAAGAGATAAGTAAGTGCCGTGAAAGATAAAGGGTGAACGAATCAAAGAAAATTAGTTTTGTTGAAGGTTGTCGATTTGGGATAAATACGGTATGAGCTATAATATCCTGTATTTATGGACTAGTGCCATACAAGGTACCATATGACCATGATAGTATGATGTATAAAGTGTATTAAAAATAAGTAGTATTTTAAGTAATTTCAGATAATACTTAATTATGTGGGTAATTGGTTGATTATTGATTAATGGGAAATTAATTCATTAATTAAGGAATTAGTGATTAATACATTAAGACTTGGATAAGTCCTAAAAGAGGTCCCAACGTGGCAGACCATCTTTCCCAATTTAGTGACTCTTAAGCCACACTTCAAGTTGGAAAAATATTGTGAACTAATGGCGTAGTCATCTTGCCAAAGTGGGGTCCAACCCTATAACAAAAATGCCTCCAAATATCACTTAAGGAGATGGATTAAGAGATTCAGTATCGGATGGGATTTGGATTCTCATCAATTTCATATGAAGCTTAGTAACGTGATATTTTCTGATTCAAAAAGAATTCAATATTGAATTCAAGCTCATAGCAATGTGACATTTTTTTTTGGCAATTCTAAAGAAGCTCGGTATAATATTTCTCAAGAATATCATACTGATGTTTCCTTACTCCGATCTTGCCGTCAGGAATTTTGTCACAGTTGTCGTGTGCTAGCAGGGTTGTCTGGAGAACCGGCTCAGGTATGTTAAGGCTAAGCCCTTCCTTCATTTTGGCATGATCTCGTAATTACATGTATTTGATAACGAGGCATAAAGAGAATTTCATACTCCCGAATTTATATACATTATCCTAGTCTCATAAATTAGAATATTCTCCTTATCGGGACTTCATATTTAATTGAGTATCGTCTTCCTCCAGTTAAGATATTAGAGAGCATATATATATATACAGTAGTACAGTATTCATTACCATCGAGCTATAATCGATGGGCAGGCCCCTATTGGGCAACCTCTGATAAGATGGTAAGTTATATATCGAGCCTGTTGCGGACGAGCACCTATGAACGAGCCCAGTTGGCCGAGATACAAAGACTAGTATGGCCGAGTGCCTAAGAGCGAGCCTACTTCGGTAGAGCAATTATATATATACTGATCCTTATAGGGCCGGACAACTATTTTACTTACTATATTGAGAGAGTTGAGTCAGTATCAGCAGGAAAGCATATCTTTAGATTATCTTTGACTCCCAGTTACTTTCAGTTATTATATTATCAGTTTCGTTTCAGCTTTCAAATATTTTGTTGCCTTACATACTCGGTACATTATTTTGTATTGACGTCCCTTTCTCTGGGGACGCTGCATGTCATGCGTGCAGGTTCAGACAGACAGGCTGGTAGACCTCCTCAGTAGGTGTTGCCCAGGTTCAGCTTTATCGGTAAGCTCCACGTCCTTCGGAGTTGCCGGGTCTAGGAGTTTTGTGTACATCTTGTGTATATATGTATATAGGTTATGAGTAGGTCAGATCCCTATTCCGATCACAGTACATCCATCAGTAGAGGCTTGTAGACATAACATGTCAGTTAGTGCAGTATGTTGGGCTTGTAGGCGTTGTATGTATATTTTGTTGGTTTGTCAGTTATAGTAGTCATGACGGCCTTGCCGGCCCAGCTTTATATTGATGTTTAGTCAGCATTGGTTTCCATTCAGTTTTATATTTTGCTTCTCAAATTGTCTTGCAATGTGACCCATGGCCAAAGTATAACATTATATGTTCAGAGTCCCTTAGTCGCAAGTTGGTATGCAAGGATAGGTGAGGCACCGGGTGCCGGTCTCGCCCCCTCTGAGGTTCGTGGTGTGACAAAAGTGGTATCAGAGCAGTTCTGTCCTAAGGAGTCTACAAGCCATGTCTAGTAGGGTCTTGTTTATAGATGTGTTGTGTCCCACATTATATAAGCAGGGGACTACAAGGGCATTTAGGAGTTGGTTACCCTTCTTTCAAATCTAAATCGTGCTATAGAACTGAGTTGTAGGAAATTTGAGTTAAACTTATGTGTTGGCATTTGCATGAACAGATGACAGTGACTAGGAAGACTACGGCTAGTTAGAGGAGAGATATAGCAATAGGTGAGGGGACCAGCAGGGTACCCCTAGTAGATAGGGCCCAATCGGAGGCCCAGGGAGAGACCCCTAGCCAGCCATTACCGGCCCCTCCACCACCTGAGGAGATTCCTAGGGAGACCGCACATCCAGTTCCCCTTCGCTTCCATCAGATCAGGACTTGAGGAGTGCGATGTATTTGTTGACACAGTTGGTAGCTACTCAGTAACATGCTAGGGCACCCGCTAGTGCAGGATCTTCTGAGGGGTCTGGGAGTTCAAGGGTCCGAGAGTTTATTGCTTTGAGTCCCCTAGAGTTCATGGGGTCGGATCAGAGGGAGGACCCGTAGGATTTCATAGATCAGCTTCACAGGATCTTTCGGGTTATGCATGCCATATATAAAGAGGCAGTTAAGCTAGCAGCTTTTCGACTCTGAGATATAGCCATCCTTTGGTACGAGGGATGGGAAAGGTCCAAGGGACGTGATGCACCTCCAGCTATTTGGGAAATTTTTTTAGATGCCTTCCTTGACCAGTACTAACCGCGGGAGATCTGACAAACTCAAGTCGATCAGTTTCTAGCCCTCAAGTACGGCAATATGAGTGTTCGAGAGTATAGTCTCCATTTTGACTCATTGGCCAGATATGCACCATCCATTGTTGCTACTATGCGGGACAGGATCCAAAGGTTTATAGCAGGGTTAGCCCCAGAGTTGACCGAGGCATGTACCACCGTTGCATTGCAGGATAGTATGGATATCTCCCGGATTCAGGCATTCACCCAGAATATAGAAAGGGGTAGGCGTCGGCAGTAGGGTACGGAGAGGATTGAGTCAGGACAGCGTAAGAGTATGAGATTTGCCATGTCTTAGGAGCAGTCTCAGGGTAGTTATAGGCCCCAGTACTTCTAACGGCCACCTAGGACTCTGCCACTTCAGTTACAGGGTTACAGTTCTGACCGCTATACTCAGGTAGGGCCAGGTGAAATCTCTCGGGTGTCAGGTTTGCAGCGACAATGAGGTTCAGGGTAGACATGGCCATTTTCGCTGCGGTGTGACATCTGTGGTAGAGGACACTTGGGACAATGCCGAGCCGGTTCCGATGCTTGTTATACATGTGGACGTCCGGGGTATATGATGCGAGATTGCCCAAATAGAGATTCTGGGGGTATGGCACAACCAGCGAATTCAGCAATAGGATCATCTATGTCCGTGCATCCTTCAGGGCACGAGTCTCAGTCTTCAGCTGGTAGAGGTCGAGGCAGAGGTATAGGTTCCAATTCAGGTAGTAATGAGAATCGTAGCTATGCTTTAGCGGGTCGGCAGGACTAGGAGTCTTTACCAGATGTTGTGACAGGTATGTTAACCATTTGCTCTCACGATGCTTATGCCTTGATAGACCCAGGATCTACTTTATCGTGTATTACCCCATTTGTAGCGGGGAATCAATTATTGCTAGACGGGTTTCCGAGGTTGTATGATGACAGTTTGTGGTCGTCCGACCTCAACCGGCCTAGTTGAGCTAGAGATGTTGGATTTTGATGCTATCATGGGCATGGACTGGTTGATAGCTTGCTATTCCACATTTGATTGTCGAGCAAAGATAGGCAGATATCATTTTTCGGGTGAGCCAGTCCTTGAATGGGTAGGTAATACAACGACACCCAGAGGTAAGTTTATTTCCTATCTGAAATCGAGGAAAATGATCGCAAAAGGGTGCATTTATCATATTGTGCGAGTTAGAGATGCAGATGTTGAGATACCTACACTTCAATCTATTCCAGTAGTCAAAGAGTACACAAATGAATTTCCAGATAAACTTCCAGGTATTCCTGCAGAGCGAGAGATTGATTTTCGCATCGATTTGCTTCTGAGAACTCAACCTATATCCATCCCTCCGTATAGAATGGCACATGCCGAATTGAAGGAGGTGAAGGAGCAATTAAAAGATTTGCTAGAGAAAGGTTTCATCAGGCCCAGTACCTCACCTTGGGGTGCACCAGTACTGTTTGTATGGAAGAAATAAGGCTCGCTGATAATGTGTATTGATTATAGGCAATTGAACTAGGTAACTATTAAGAATAAGTATCCACTTCCAAGGATATATGACTTGTTTGATCAGTTGTAGGAAGCTAGATGCTTTTCAAAGATAGATTTTAGGTTGGGGTACCACCAGGCCAGAGTTCGGGAGAAAGATATTCCCAAGACAGCCTTCAGGACCCGATATGGCCACTTCGCATTCCTTGTCATGTCCTTCGGGTTGACGAATGCGCTTGCTGTATTTATGGACTTGATTAATAGCCTATTCCGGCCATTTTTAGATCTGTTCGTGATAGTATTTATTGATGATATTTTGGTTTATTCATGTTCAGAGGATGAGCATGCGGACCACCTGCGAGCGGTACTCCAAACCCTCTGTGATAGTAAATTGTATGCTAAGTTTTCTAAATGTGAGTTCTGGTTGAAGTCTGTAGCATTCTTGTGATACATTGTATCTGATGGCGGTATAAAGGTAGACACTCAAAAGAATGAGGCTGTGAAATCCTGGCCTAGACCTACCACTCTGACGGAGGTTCGTAGCTTTCTAGGCTAATCAGGATACAATCGGAGGTTCGTAAAGGGTTTTTCTTCCCTTTCAGCACCATTAACGATCTTGACGCAAAAAGTAACTAAGTTTCAGTGGACGGAGGCTTGCGAGCAGAGTTTCTAGGAGCTTAAGAACAAGTTGACCTCAGCGCCAGTTCTAGCACTTCCAGAGGGTCCATATGGTTATGCCATGTATTGTGATGCCTCAGGTGTCGGGTTAGGATGTGTCTTGATGCAACATGAGAAAGTTATTCCGTATGCTTCAAGAAAGTTAAGGAATCACAGGCAGAATTATCCGACCCAAGACCTCGAGTTAGCTGCGATTGTCCATGCACTTAAGATATGACGGCATTATTTATATGATGTTCATGTTGATGTATTCACAAATCATAAAATCCTACAATATATCTTCAAGAAAAAAGAATTGTATTTGCGATAGAGGCGATGGCTTGAGTTATTGAACGATTACGATGTTAACATTCTCTACCATCCAGGCAAAGCCAATGTGATAGCAGATGCCTTAAGTTGCCGATCTATGGGTAGCTTAGCACATGTAGAGGCCGAGAAAAGATGATTAACTAGAGAGATTCATCAATTGGCTTGTTTGGGGGTTCGGTTAGTAGACTTTGGAAATGCTAGAGTTGTACTCTAAAATACTGCAAAATCATCCCTCACAGCCGAAGTAAAGGAGAGGCAGTACGAGGACCCCGAGTTGGTCGAGTTGAGAGAGCGAGCTCCGCAGCAGAAGAAGCCATTGTTAGAGCTCAAGGGAGATGGGGTTCTTAGATACAGGGGTTGTTTATGTGTTCCATATGTGGCAGGGCTACGAGACAGGATTATGTCAAAGGTACATTATTCGTGGTACTCCATTCATCCTGGATCAACGAAGATGTATCATGACATTAAGGATGTGTACTGGTGGAACGATATGAAGAAGAACATTGCTGAATTTTTCGCTCAGTGTCCTAGTTGCCAACAGGTGAAGGTAGAGCACCAGAAGCTTGGAGGGTTAATGCAGACAATAGAGATCCCGACATGGAAATGGGAGGCGATAAACATGGACTTTATCACTGTTTACCTCGTTCTCATCGTAAGTTCGACCCCATATGGGTGATAGTCGATAGGCTCATGAAATCAGCTCATTTACTACGGGTCAGATCTACACATACAACAGAAGACTATGCAATTTTATATATTAAGGAGATAGTGCGGCTACACAGAGTACCAATATCTATTATATCTGATCGTGGGGCCCAGTTTACAGCACATTTTTGGAGGTCATTTCAGAGAGGTTTAGGGACTCAGGTGAATCTCAGCACAGCTTTTCATCCGCAGACTGATGGACAAGCCGAGCGCACAATTCAGACGCTCGAGGATATGTTACGAGCATGTGTATTGGATTTTAAAAGAAGTTGGGATAACATCTACCTCTTATCGANAGGGTGGTTTGATGTTGGAGAATCTGGGTTACATGGGCCAGACCTGGTTCAGCAAGCCGTAGAGAAAGTAAAGCTTACTCGGGAGCGACTGTTGACAGCCCAGAGTCGTCAGAAGTCATATTCTGACGTGCGGTGATGAGAC
>AWOL01S0024923.1:3558-24983 GCA_000715115.1 Nicotiana otophora | reverse complement strand
GTTAATCGACGTAAGCTTGGGGATGGGATTATCTTGAGATTATACGTGTTTATGCTATTTATAACAAGCGATAAGTAAGTGCCGTGAAAGATAAAGGGTGAACGAATCAAAGAAAATTGAGTTTCGTTGAAGGTTGTCGATTTGGGATAAATATGGTCCGAGCTATAATACCCTATATTTATGGACTAGTGTCATACAAGGTACCATATGACCATGATAGTATGATGTATAAAGTGTATTAAAAATGAGTAGTATTTTAAGTAATTTGAGATAATTCTTAATTATGTAGGTAATTGGTTGATTATTGATTAATGGGAGATTAATTCATTAATTAAGGAATTAGTGATTAATACATTAAGACTTGCATAAGTCCTAAAAGAGGTCCCAATGTGGCAGCCCATCTTTCCCAATTTAGTGACTCTTAAGCCACACTTCAAGGTGGAAAATTATTGTGAACTAATGTCTTAGTCACCTTGCCAAAGTAGGGTCCAACCCTATAACAAAAATGCCTCCAACGATCACTTAAGGGGATGGATTAAGAGATTCAGTATCGTATGGGATTTGGATTCTCAACAATTTCATATGAAGCTTAGTAATGTGATATTTTCTGATTCAACAAGAATTCAATCAAGAATTCAATCAAGAATTCAAGAATTCAATCAAGAATTCAAGCTCATAGCAATATGACATTTTTTGGCAATTCTAAAGAAGCCCGGTATAATCTTTCTCAAAAATATCATACGGATGTTTCCCTACTCCGATCTTGCCGTCACGCATTTTGTCACAATTGTCGTGTGCTAGAAGTGTTGTCCGGAGAACTGGCTCAGGTATGTTAAGGCTAAGCCCTTCCTTCATTTTGGAATGATCTCGTAATTACATGTATTTTATAACGAGGCATAAAGAGAAGTTCATACTCCCGAATTTATATGTATTATCATTGTCTCATAAATTACAATATTCTTCTTATCTGGACTTCATATTTAATTGAGTATTGTCCTCTTGCAGTCAAGATATTAGAGAGCATATATATATATATACAGTATTTTTATTACCATCGAGCTATAATCGATGGGCAGGCCCTTATTGGGCAACCTCTGATCAGATGGTAAGTTATATACCAAGCCTATTGCGGTCGAGCGCCTATGAGCGAGCCTAGTTGGCCGAGATACAAAGCCTAGTATGGCCGAGCACCTATGAGTGAGCCTACTACCGTAGAGAAATTATATATATACCGATCTTTATAGGGCCGGACAACTATTTTACTTACTATATTGAGAGAGTTAAGTCAGTATCAGCAGGCAAGCATATCTTTAGATTATCTTTGACTCCCAGTTACTTTCAGTTATTATATTATTAGTTCCGTTTCAGCTTTCAGTTATTCTATTGCCTTACATACTCGGTACATTATTTTGTACTGACATCCCTTTCTCTGGGGACGCTGCATTTCGTGTATGTATGTTCAGACAGACAGGCGAGTAGATCTACTTAGTAGGTATTTCCCGAGTTCAGCTTTATCGGTAAGCTCCACATCCTTCGGAGTTGCCGGGTCTAGGATTTTTGTGTACATCTTGTGTATATATGTATATAGGTTATGAGTAGGTCGGATCCCTATTCCGATCATGGTACATCCGTCATTAGAGGCTTATAGACATAACCTATCAGTTAGTGCAATATGTTGGGCTTGTAAGCCTTGTATGTATATTCTGTTGGGCTTGTAGGCCTTGTATGTATATTCTGTTGGTTTGTCAGTTGTAGTAGTCATGACGGCCTTGCCGGCCCAGCTTTATATTGATGTTTAGTCAGCGTTGGTTTCCATTCAGTTTTATATTTTGCTTCATAAATTATCTTGCAATGTGACCCATGGCCAAAGTATGACATTATATGTTCAGAGTCCCTTAGTCGCAAGTTGGTATGCAAGGATAGGTGAGGCACCGGGTGCCGGTCTTGCTCCCTCCCAGGTTCGGGGCGTGACAGCCTCATCTAGACGCCAGTCCCATTACGGTAGGGATCGTTCTTCTAGACCCATTCATGTAGCTCGCCATGTTCCTCGTGGTTCTTTAGTTAGCCACAATTCCTATAGTGCACGCACATCCCAGTCATTATTTAGTGCATTTCCAGCACAGAGTTCTTACCACGCTTCATATGCATAGGGTTCCTCGTGCAGATATTCAGACTATTAGGGACAGCAACTCCGCCATAGGAGAGGTTGTTTTGAGTGCGGGGACTTGAGTCATCTCAAGAGTAATTGCCCCAGACTATTGGGTAGGGTTCGACAGAAGATTGTTCAGCCTATGGTTCCAGCACCAGCAGCTACACCATTCGCACAGACAACTCGGGGGCCCATTAAGCTCGAGCCCACCCTAGACAGGAAGGTGGATCAAGTGGTGGTCAGGCCCAATGCTACTCATTTCCAGTAGGCTAGAGGCAGTCTTTGCTCGTTGTTTGGATATGTGTAAGGCCCCGTCAAATTTTGCCAAGGAATTTAAGGTTTCGTGATTCCGAGGTAGGCTAATGGGTTTGAGGATTGTAGAAAACGATCCACGGTATGAATGTTTTGGGTTGAAGAATTAACTGAAGTGTTGATGGGAATTTTTGGCAGAAGAAGGCAATTATGCGGTTAATGTCGCGATCGCATAACTGTTCCGCGGATCGCATAAGCATCGTAGAGTGGAACAGAAAATGGGCAAATTTTTAAAAACATTTCTGCAGGATGCAAAATGATTCTGCGGGCCGCATAACCATTCTGCTGGCCGCATAATCATTCTACTGGCCGCATAAACATTATGCTGCCCACATAACGATTTTGTTGGACACATAATCGATTTTGCTGGCCACATAATGATTCTGCTGCCTACGTAACAATTCTGCTACTACATAATTGAACCACATAATTGACTTTGGGGGTCATTTTTGGAACTTTTCGTATCTGACCGTATTTTGATATTAGTCCTTAGGAGGTCATTTTAGAAGGAAATATCTGATATTTTAGAAGAGAGCTATTCTAGAGAGACATTGTGTTTAAAGTCTTCATTACTAATGAACCTAAAGTTGTGATTTCCGTAACATTCTATTTGTTGATATTTATGATGATGATCCATGAAAGGAAAGAAATGAAAGTGTGGAATATGAAATACAGTCATTGTGCCATGAATGAAAAATCATATGTATGGCCAAGAGAGCCAATGCAATAATGATGTTGTTAGTGGTTGACAGTGCCAATGAGGCTATAAATGGTGTGAAAGGTTATGAGGTAAATGCAATTGTATTTCTTTTTCCCTTGTATGAAAATCAAAAATGTTCTTTTTGGAGTATCGTTAGTCACCGAGGATGGGTAGGTTGACACAACCTAACCCCGGAATACACCTCCACCCGCATACATTGGGGTGAGGCGGCAGGGCCGCTTTGTGTAGAGATTGTGAGTACACCTCCACCCGCATACATTGGGGTGAGGCGGCAGGGCCGCTTTGTGTAGAGATTGTGAATACACCTCCACCCGCATACATTGGGGTAAGGCAGCAGGGCCGCTTTATATAGAGATTGTGATTGTGAATACACCTCCATCCGCATACATTAGGGTGAGGCAGCAGGGCCATTTTGTATAGAGATTGTGATTGTGAATACACCTTTACCTGCATACATTAGGCTGAGGCGGAAGGGCCTCTTTGTATGTAGATTATGCTTATGAATACACCTTCACCTGTATACATTGGGGTGGGGTGGCAGGGCCGCTTTGTGTAGAGATTGTGTTTGTGATTACACCTCCATCCGCACACATTAGAGTAAGGCGGCATGGCCGCTTTGTGTAGAGATTGTGTTTGTGATTACATCTCCACCCGCACACATTAGGGTGAGGAGGTAGGGCCTCTTTGTGTAGAGATCGTGTTTGAGATTACACCTCCACCCGCACACATTGGGGTGAGGCAGCAGGGCCGCTTTGTGTAGATTGGATGTCTTCATATGAGACGGCCTAGCCGATCAGGCCGTGATAGGACTCCGTGCTACATTCACAGTGGTGTATCGGTGCTAAGGATCTCCCAACCAAAAACAATATTATCTTCTTATTTTGATTATCATCTTCACAGTATTATATTCGTATTTTAAAAATTATTAAGTTTTGACTTGGCATTTGGATATCGTTGATCGTTGCTTGTTGTTTCCATGGTTGTCCCTCTCTTATATTGGCATTCAATTTCAAAAGAGGACATTTAGATTTAAATATTAGTACTATTCCACATGTACTAACCTCCATTTTGCCAGGGGCGCTGCATCTTCAATGGATGCAAGTGGTTAATCGGCGGGCAGCTTTGGTCCTCATTAGCAGTCACTCTTTATTCAGCAGGTTTTGGTGAGCCCTACTCTGTTCCAGGCCTTGTGTCATTTGACGTTGTATTTTGAGGAGGTATAGCTGGGGCCTTGTCGCTGGCACTTTCATTCTTCTCTTAGAGGCTCCGTAGACAGGTAGTGGGTGGTGTTTGATGTTGGGTAATGAACTAGAAGTGTTGGTATATGGAAAATATGTTTTTCATCATATCTATAAACTTGTAATATTATGGAAGTCGTAAATGAATCTCTTTTGAATAATGGGAAAAAAATTGGAAACATATGACTCTTTTCATGTCTATCTCTTGTACTGATGCTTATATTATTAATGGGAAAGGTTGGGTAGACGGAATCTAGTAGGCTTACTTAAAAAGGGGTATATCGGTTGAGCGCCGGTCATGCTCCCCGAGGTCGGGGCGTGACAAACGTTGTATCAAAGCCTACGATTTTAAAGTGTCGTAGGATATCTCGGAGCCGTGTCTAGTAGAGTCCTTCTTATAGGTGTGTTTTCGACCATATCTATAATTCGGAGGCTACTTGGACATTTAGGAATGTCTCCCTTCTTTGATACTACATGTCATGCGATAGAGCTCAAGATAGGAAGCTAATTTCCTCAGCATGTCTCATTTTTCAGATGAGTAAACCACGAATTCGAGGCAGCGAGGAGGGATTGAAAGAACTAGTTACTAAGGAAGTGTTATTGTCCCTACTAATGTTACCATGCCACCGGATCATGTGGTGAGAGCACGTAAGAAACGAAAGAGTGTTTTTTGTACCAATAAGCCGGAATGTTTGATTTGTATGAAGCGCCACTTGGCGACGTGTTGGATGACTATTGAAATAGGTTATGGTTGTGGAAATAGGGGCACAAGAAGAACAAATGCGTGAAATATGTCAGTGGGTTGAGGCGATTTAATGGACCTCATCCCCATTGCGTGAAATGTTGGAGATGTCATTCAGGGGTATGTCACTAAGGTACTAATGTATGTTATGGATGTGGAGTCGAGAGGCATCAGTTAAGGTACTATTCTGACAACCTAAAAGCACCAAGTAAGTCACTCCTTATTACATCATGATGAACATCGCATAATTTTCCTTGTTGTATATGTACATCCATATTGAAGAGCCTCCATAAACATGGTCTTAACAAGACGCTGAATCACAAAACATTGCATGTACTTACTTTCTGGACGACACGCATTTTTCGTAAAGCCTCTTTATCACAAATGCTCTTATTTACAACCTCTTGTGGGATTGATCTCTATAATTATGCCCTTGAATTGAGTTATAACTCTAGGCTAATATTTCCCACTTGCTTCCCTGAATTCTCAACAAGGGACTATACCTGATGAATTTCTTACAGAACCTTTTTGATTAGATGGATAATATCTGCTCATTGGTGCTTATGCGTGCACCGTCGTAAAGTTTACCTACATGGTATCATATCTTATGTAAGGCAGCCTAGTGTTGAGATCCTTCTTGAACCACTCTTTCTCTCTTCGGTATGCGTGGCTCCTATGGTTTGAACAGTCACTCTACTCCTTTGTGGATATTATCATACACCCTCTTCACTATCTAGTAACATGAGAGCATATCTCAGCACCTATCATATGTGTACATGTAAATTGAAATGGTCACTCGTCTATATACAGTTTCTAGGAAATTTGAGATTTCCACGAATTTGTCCCAAGAAGATCTTTTGTTTGTCTGTCGCAGTATAACTTTCATGTCCACCTATATCATGCCTCAGTGAGTAACCCACTTTGTTCCTAGTATTGTAATTGCCCATGATGTGGCCTGGCATTGCAGTTTGAGAGTTATTATGGCAGAAACATGTCAAAGAAGAAGCATCATCCCATGTTCAAACATATTGGGTATGAAATTTTCTGGTCATATTAATGCTAGCACATCTTAGAGTAATTGTTGAAGGTCGCCAAAGGTTTAGTTTGGGGGCTCGGCGTAGAGACTTAGAGTTGTAGAAAGTGAACGGGTTATTCTCAAGATTTTTCTCCATGAATATATCAGGTGAATTGTTAATAAAGGTAAAGTATGTGTAGTAACATTACACCTTATGGAATTTTGAAGGAAATAGGACAAACTATGAGTATGATGTTTACCCATTGTTGTCCTCCATGCGCTCGATGCATCATGTATCTAGGTTCCAGAAGTTAGTTGGAAATACTTTGTCAGTCGCTCCAGTGAAATCTATTGAAGGTAAGGTTAATGGGTAATTGGCTTATGAGAGGTACCTAATTGTTATCTTTGTTAGGTAAGTCTAGGAGTTGAGATTGCCCCCGTTAATGTGCTACGGTGAAGTTTGTGAGTCGAGGGGGTCACCTCAAAGGCTGAGAGTGTTGTGGAAAGGAAGTATTCTCAGTTGTTTGTATAGCCAGATGGTTGTGGTTCGAAAGGTACTTTCTATGTGTTATGATTTAAATATGTGCAGTTCATGTCCGTATACCACTTTTGATAATATAACACTTGTAATGCTAAGATTAGTGTTGATTGATATATATTGTGATGCTTTGATGAGTTGTAGATGTGTTGTTAGGGTGGTTTTTTGTGATTCTATGGCAGGTAAGTAGGCCTAACTACAGGTGAAACTCTGCCGAAATTTCTGAAAAAATTTAGAGTTAATAAAAATTTGGGAGCTTGAGATATGTGAAATAAGAGATGAGTTATTATGGGTATGCTGGCCGGATTCTGCTTTTCATTCGAGGATGAATGATCCTAAGTGGGGGAGAATATAAGGCCCCGTAAGATTTCGCTAAAGAATATAAGGTTTCGTGGTGCCGAGGTAGGATAATGGGTTTGAAGATTGTAGAAAACAAGCCACGGTATGAACTTTTGGGGTTGAAGAATGCACTGAAGTGTTGATGGGAATTTTTGGCAGAAGAAGGCGATTATGCGGTTAGTTTCGCGACCGTAGAACTGTTCCGCGGATTGCATAAGCATCGCAGAGTGGAACAAAAAATAGGAAAATTGTAAAAAATAATTCTGTTGGCCGCATAAAATTTCTGTTGTCCACATAACAATTTTGATGCCCACATAATCGATTTTGCTGCCCACATAACAATTCTACTGCCCACACAACGATTATGCTGCCCACATAACGATTATGCTACCACATAATTGACTTCGGGGGTCATTTTTGGAAATTTTCTTATCCAACCCTATTTTGATATAAGGCCTTAAGGGGTCATTTTAGAAGGAAAGATCTGATATTTTAGAGAGAGGAGAGAGTTATTCTAGAGAGAGAAGAGAGGGAACTAACATCTTCATGCTTCAAATTCTTTCTCAAGTTTTGGAGATTCATGAGAGAAATCCACAAGATCTTCATCTAATAGGTAAGATTCTACTCCCCAGCCCTAAATTTCGCGATTTGGACTGAAAGTAGGTAATGAGAAATGTGATTCTTGGGTATGAGAGTTGTTATATATGCATGCATGTAAATATAAGGATGATGGGAAGGTAATTGAGCTAATATGAGTAAACTCTTGGTATTGAATGGGTTATGGAGTGAAGAAAATCTTATAGATGAACCTTGTGGTCAAATTTGCACACCTAGTGTTTGATAAAATGTCCAAATGAGCTGAAACCATGAATATCTTTCTTATTTGTGTTTAATTTTGTTATGTCTCAAAATAGATTGGGATTGCTAGGATTTCCAGACTATTATAGTAATTTAAAGAAAGCTCAAAGCAAGGTATGTTGGCTAAACTTCTCTCTTAGAATCGAACTCCATAATATCCCCGTAAGCTTCAAGTATGGTTGGTTCAAGTTCCTAATTCCCATGATCCGAGTTGTTCCTAATAAATTCAATTATCCCGCGTAAACAAAGTGTTGAAAGTTATGTGTTCAAAACGTGTTCCGAATGTTCCTATCACATTATGTTATTCTTCGGAAATGTGTTCACGAATGATATGTGTATTAAAATATTATGGCTTTGAGAAGTGTTTCAAAAGAAAGTTATAATGCCAAATTGTGTGAGAAAAACTCGATGTGCTTAAGACTCTTAATTGATCATATGTATACCTAAAGTCTTGATTTGAAATGCATTATTGTTGATAATCTATAAAGATGCGTGAAAGTGAAAGAAGTGGGTTGAAGATATAAAGTGTGGCCACCATGCCAATAATGAAGTTATACTTGTGGCCAGTGGTGCCAATAAAATAAAATGATGTGATAGACGTTATGGAATGAGCGTTGATTCAACTATTTCAAAATGACTTCGAAAATAGATTTGCCTAAAAGCTTATGTACTCGAGTCATTCCCCAATGTGATTGTTTTAACTAATGTTATGCTTTGTAAGTATTCCCAATATGTTTTAAGCTCTTACATATTCGTGAGTTGAAATTGTGCATTGCCCTTTTGGGGGAAAGGTATTTCAAGAATAAATGATGTGTTTTTTCGATTATGATTTTAACTTGTGCTTCGATTGATAATCATTTTACTCCGTTTATAGGAAATAAATTCATTGCGTTTAAAGTCTTTATTACTAATGAACCTAAAGTTGTTATTTTCGAAACATTCTATTTGTTGATATTTATGATGATGATCCATGAAAGGAAAAAAATGAAAGTGTGGAATAAGAAATACAGCCATTGTGCCATGAATGAAGAATCATATGTGTGGCTAAGAAAGCCAATGAAATAATGATGTTGTAAGTGGTTGAAAGTGCCAATGAGGATACGAATGGTGTGAAAGGTTATGAGGTAAATGCAATTGTAATTCTATTTCCCATGTATAAAAATAAAAAATATTGTTTTGGAGTATCGTTAGTCACCGAGGAAGGGTAGGTTGACATAGCCTAACCCCAGAATACACCTCCACCCGCATACATTGGGGTGAGGCGGTAGGGCCGCTTTGCGTAGAGATTGTGATTGTGAATACACCTCCACCCGCATACATTGGGGTGAGGCGGTAGGGCCGCTTTGCGTAGAGATTGTGATTGTGAATACACCTCCACCCGCATACATTGGGGTGAGGCGGTAGGGCCGCTTTGCGTAGAGATTGTGATTGTGAATACACCTCCACCCGCATACATTGGGGTGAGGCGGTAGGGCCGCTTTGCGTAGAGATTGTGATTGTGAATACACCTCCACCCGCATACATTGGGGTGAGGCGGTAGGGCCGCTTTGCGTAGAGATTGTGATTGTGAATACACCTCCACCCGCATACATTGGGGTGAGGCGGTAGGGCCGCTTTGCGTAGAGATTGTGATTGTGAATACACCTCCACCCGCATACATTGGGGTGAGGCGGTAGGGCCGCTTTGCGTAGAGATTGTGATTGTGAATACACCTCCACCCGCATACATTGGGGTGAGGCGGTAGGGCCGCTTTGCGTAGAGATTGTGATTGTGAATACACCTCCACCCGCATACATTGGGGTGAGGCGGTAGGGCCGCTTTGCGTAGAGATTGTGATTGTGAATACACCTCCACCCGCATACATTGGGGTGAGGCGGTAGGGCCGCTTTGCGTAGAGATTGTGATTGTGAATACACCTCCACCCGCATACATTGGGGTGAGGCGGTAGGGCCGCTTTGCGTAGAGATTGTGATTGTGAATACACCTCCACCCGCATACATTGGGGTGAGGCGGTAGGGCCGCTTTGCGTAGAGATTGTGATTGTGAATACACCTCCACCCGCATACATTGGGGTGAGGCGGTAGGGCCGCTTTGCGTAGAGATTGTGATTGTGAATACACCTCCACCCGCATACATTGGGGTGAGGCGGTAGGGCCGCTTTGCGTAGAGATTGTGATTGTGAATACACCTCCACCCGCATACATTGGGGTGAGGCGGTAGGGCCGCTTTGCGTAGAGATTGTGATTGTGAATACACCTCCACCCGCATACATTGGGGTGAGGCGGTAGGGCCGCTTTGCGTAGAGATTGTGATTGTGAATACACCTCCACCCGCATACATTGGGGTGAGGCGGTAGGGCCGCTTTGCGTAGAGATTGTGATTGTGAATACACCTCCACCCGCATACATTGGGGTGAGGCGGCAGGGCCGCTTTGTGTAGAGAATGTGTTTGTGAGTACACCTCCACCCGCACACATTGGGGTGAGGCGGCAGGGCCGCTTTGTGTAGATATCGTGTTAGTGATTACACCTCCACCCGCACACATTGGGGTGAGGCGGTTGGGCCACTTTATGTAGATTGGATGTCTTCTGATGAGACAGCCTAGCCGATCAAGCCGTGATCAGACTCCGTGCTAAATTCATAGTGGTGTATCAGTGCTAAGGATCTCCCAACCAAAAATAATATTATCTTCATATTTTGATAATCATCTTCACAGTATTATCTTCGTATTTTGAAACTTATTGTGTTTTAACTTGGAATTTGGATATCATTGATCGTTGCTTGTCGTTTCCATGGTTGTCCCTCTCTTATATTGGAATTCTATTTCGAAAGAGGACATTTAGCTTTACCTACTAGTACTATTCCACATGTACTAACGTCCCTTTCGCTAGGGGCGATGCATCTTAAATGGATGCAGGTGGTTAATTAGCGGGCACCTTTGGTCCTCATTAGCAGTCACTCTCTATTCAGCAGGTTTTGGTTAGCCCTAATCTGTTCTGGGCCTTGTGTCATTTGACGTTGTATTTTGAGCTTTGAGGTATAGCCGGGGCCTTGTCATCGGCACTTCCATTCTTCTCTTCTGTTGTACTTAGAGGCTCCGTAGACAGGTTGTGGGTGGTGTTTGATGTTGGGTAATGAACTAGAAGTCTTGGTATGTTGTAAACATATTTTTCATCATATCTATAAACTTGTAATATTATGGAAGTTGTAAATGAATCTCTTTTGAATAATAGGAAAAGAATGGGAAACACTTGACGCTTCTCATGTCTATCTCTTGTACTGAGTCTTATATTGTTAATGGACAAGGTTGGGTAGAAGGCATCTAGTAGGCTTGTTTAACCGGGGTATCTCGGTTGAGCACCGATCACGCTCCCCGGGGTCGGTGCGTGACAATATGCCCCGTGATTCTTTAGTTATGCATGTTCATGTATCTACATCGGTGGGTGATTCTATTATTGTTGACCGTGTGTAATGGTCGTGTGTAGTGACTATCGGGGGATTAGAGACAAAATTTGATCTTTTACTACTTAGCATGGTTGATTTTGACGTGATTTTTTGCATGAATTGGTTTTCACCATGTCACGCTATTCTGGGTGGTCATGCTAAGACCGTAATGTTGGCGATGCCGGGATTGCCTAGGGTTGAATTTGCTTTCTCTGTGTTACGAGCTGGACTGGTAGCCTATGACCACGTCGGGCGAAGGGTGATTATTAGCACGTCACTTGTCCATACGGTTGATTCTATTAGCACGTGAGTTGTTCGTGCAGCACATGAGTTGTTCGTGCGGATCCAGTTATTCATATTATTAACACGTGAGTTGTCCGTGCAGCACGTGAGTTATCTGTGCAATGTGTGGATATGGATCCATCCCTGTATGGTAACCCTATCATGTTTCTCTCTTGATTGTGTACACGCGGTTATTGAGGAAAACGGATCAGTGGTTTGGTACGGATATGGAAAGGTTGAGGAAAGTCTGGCCAGTGTTGTTTTGAAATAGCATTTCATCTTTACTTGCAATTTTCATGATTTAATATCTGATTTATCTATATATCATCTTATATGTTGTACCAGTGACTGAACAGAGATATTGAGTAATTGTACACACACAGAGATAGTGATGTCAATACCTTATACATGATCACGTTATTGTTCTGTACTTGTTGGATTTATGAAACTATACAGGTCATAGCAGGTGTTATATATAGTTCTT
Organism: Nicotiana otophora; assembly: GCA_000715115.1. Classification (NCBI taxonomy): domain Eukaryota; kingdom Viridiplantae; phylum Streptophyta; class Magnoliopsida; order Solanales; family Solanaceae; genus Nicotiana; species Nicotiana otophora. Next base: position 12,862 of record AWOL01S0024923.1, on the reverse strand, counting down.
GCTTCTTCTACCTCATCGAGGTTAGTTACGATATTTATTGAGTACATTGGGTCAGTTATACTCATAATACACTTAGGACTTAATTGTGCAGATCCAGGTGTGGGGACCAGTTATCAGCAGTAGATTTGCTTGTTGGACTGTTCTTCGAGAGGCGAGGTAGAGCTGCATCCTTGGCCACAGTTTTGACTTGTCTTTTCTTATGTACTGTTGTTTTAGTTTTGACAGTATTATTATTTAGTTCAGACTTATATTCCGTTGCAGATATCATGACTTTGTATTTACCAGTTTCTGGGGGATATACCTTGTATTAGCAGTATTTGGTTGTATTGAGATTTCAGACTTATGTTATTTCTATAAATTCCGTTGTTCTGTTTCTTTATTGTTATGTTTTGGCTTGCTTATCCGGTGTGTTAGGCTCCATCTTGATGGGTTGGGATTTTGGGTCCTGACAGATCGTGAAGAGGATATGCTTAAAAATTAAAGTGTATTGTATTAAAAATTCTTAGAAGGGTTAGTCACTATTATACATATATATCCTACCCGTCCATTAACCTGTATTATAGCCCATAAAGACCTAATTGATCCTAGACTTTGTGAGCTTAAATTGGTAAATACTTGCTCTACGGGAATTCCTATAGAACGAGCTTTGGAGGCACATGAGTTTCTTTGCGAAAATGAGTGAATTCTTTCAATATGTGAGTCCTTAAAATATACTTGAATTCATATTAGAATGTGTGGATTGATTATTCTCTTTGCCTTGTTGGTGAGGGCACATGCTTTACGACGGATTGGTAAGAAACTCGTATATTTAGTTGGCACAAGAAGCGAGTGTAAGTATGGAATGTATTGGAGTCAATCTTTTATGCTAGAATGATAGAAAGAGTCACACAACTATTTTAATTAGTCTTGGCATGGCGTAAACCTGAGGAAAAGTATGAATAGTATTTATGCTAGGTTCTATGTGTTGGTACAAACCATTGGTATAGGTGTGATGCTTGAGAAAGTTTAAAATTTTATTTCTTGCCGAGGTGCTTAATTTTAAAATTGCTCAAGGATGAGCAAGAGTTTAAGAGTGGGGTTGTGATAAATGACCAAAAATGTATGTTTTTTGAGTATGTTTTGATCTCATTTATCATGTGAGTTGCGGGAGATTACATTGTTTTAAAGTAAAATACACTCATTAAGTATTTCTTATGTGTAGGAGTAAGTTAGGATGATAAGTGACCAAAAGATGGCAATTTGTTATAAAAAGAAAAGGATGGAAGAACTGGTAGCTCGTACATTCTCGCGCATGGCACGAAAAAGGAAGCAAAAAAGGAGACAATTGAATGCACAAAATAGTGAAATGAAGCGAAGCCACGGATCGCTTCGCGAAATGGAAAATTTTCGAAAGTTGAGTCCGTGTAAATGGGCACGCGCGCGGGAGCGTGGATGCAGATTCCAGCTTTCCTATCCGAGATTGGATTGCATTGGACAACCCTCCACCCTACCTAGGTCATATAAATACACTCTAAACATGATTTTTACACAACTTTGGAGGGAGAGACACTACTTTAGGGCTAAACAAAAACCTTGGAGGAAATAATACGCTAGGAGTAAGGAGGATGATTCAACCATGAGTTTTCCCTTTCTTCTTTATTCTTTGTTGTTGGTTATGATTTTTAGTATTGGGTTTCTACATACTACTATGAGTACCTAATTTCATATATATGGTTTTGATGGAACCTTTTGAAGGATGAATTCTTGGTATGTTTTAATATATTTAGCCTTTGAATTTCTTTACTTATTTAACTATGTGCTTATTTTAGTTAATTGAATGGCTATCAATTGATTGTGCCTATTTATTATGTATTGCTTGGGAAAGGCTACATATTTAGGTAATTGTTAAACAACATCACTCCAAAAGTATGTGAGGAATCAATACTACAGGTTTAAAGTGTAAGACCTAGTAAACTTTTACCTAAAAATCTGGGGTTTTGTGGTGCCGAAGTAGGCCTAAAAACCCGCGGTACGGATGTTTTGGGTTGAACAATGTGCTGGGGAGTAAAGGAAAATTTTTGGCAGAAAAGATATTTCTGCGGCCCACTATGCGGCCGCAGAATGGCCGCATAGTGAAGCAGAAAACTGGGCAAGTTTGGATGATATTGTGCGATCCACTATGCGATTGAAAAACCGTTTCGCGGGTCGCACATCGACCGCGGAACCAGCATGAAAATTTCCGGAGGGAAGTTCTGTGGTGCATTATGCGACCGCAGAATAGGTATGCGGACCGCATACTGGTCGCAGAGTGAGGCAATCTTGCCCAGTTCTGGAGGGCCATATGTGCAGCCGATTTGCGGACCGCATATCTGTTCTGCGGTCACTCTGCGGCCGTAGATTGTGTTTTGAAGCTTTATTTTTATGGTTTTATAAACCCGACCCTAATCTTATAAAATAATGTTAAGGGTTATTTTAGAAGGTTCAAAGTTACATTTTAGAGAGAGAGAGAGAAAGGTGGTCTAGAGTGAGAAGATGAGTTCTAAGTCATTTGTTCATCAATCTTTGTTCAAACCTTGAAGATTTCTCTAGGGTAACTCACAAGGTCTTCAACCAAAAGGTAAGATTCTACATCCTAACCATTAATTTCGAAATTTAACTAAAAATGGGTAATTAGTAAAGAAATTCTTGGGTATGGGATTTGTTTATTTTACATGCATGTACCATCTAGGGTAGTGGGAAGATTATTGGGCTCTTTTGGGTGAACTTTGAGTAGTGGGGTGAAAGAATTCACCATAGGAGGACGTTAAAACCTTAATGCACACCTAGTGTTTGATAAAATGCTCAAGTGAGCTGGAACTATGAACTCCTTCCTAATTTGTGTTCAATTTTTCTATATATTTAAATAGATCGAAAAGGCTATGATTTTCGAAACATTGTAGTAAATTAAAAAGCTCGAGGCAAGGTATGTTGGCTAAATTCCTCTCTTAGAATTGAATTCCCACGATGATCTTGTAAGTCCCGAGTTGTCCGTTATGAATTGACTTTTCTGAATAAGTTTGGCGCCAGATGATGTGTGTGTGTATATATATATATATGAATACGTTCAAAATGTGTTCCGGAAGGTTCTTATCATATTGTGCTATTCTTCGGGAGAGTATTTGGAGTATGAGTATGTATTAAAATGTTGTGACTCCAAGTCAAGTCCAAATGAAAGTGATCACATTAAATTGTATAAGAGATCATATGTGCCTAAGACCCTAATTTGCTCAAGTATGTATTTTAAGTCTTAATTTGAAAGGCCTTGTTGTTGATTATCCATGACAATGATTGAAAGTGGACTTGTGAGCATGAATTATGAAGTACGGACAATGTTCCAAGAATGCTATTGCGTTATGGACAATGATGCCAATAAAATGAATGACTTGTAAAAGAATATGAATTGAGTGGTAAATACTCTTAATAATAAATGACTTGGGAGTATCGTTTAGCCATCGAGGAAGGGTAGGTCAGAATAACCTAACCCCAAAAATACACGTGCCGGTGTAGGAGTGACTAAGGGGTAAATCCCTTATATGGGATGATATTGGTGTGTTGAGATTATTGCTAGTGAGATGTGATGTGATGTCGATCCACACAGCATTGTGGTGAGACCGCTTAGCCGATCGAGCTGATATCGGATGCCATGCCACGCACATGGTTGTATTGTGAGTGTACGTCTCGCGGTGAGATGGCTTAGCCGGTCGGGCTGAGATCAAACTTCGTGCTAAACCACGGTGGTGTATCAGTACTAAAGATCTCCCAACTTAAATTACCGAGATCTATTTGAACCTTAACTTGTCACCTTGATACTATTTGAGTCTTTTATTGATTTAATATTTTATTCTACGTTTACTGTTGCTCGTTCTATTGATAGGGTGTTTAGTTTTACATACTAGTACTATTCCATATGTACTAACGTCCCTTTTGCCGGGGGCGATGCATCTTTAATGGATGCAGGTGGTTCCATAGCAGGTAGTAATGATCAGTGATAGCAGCACACCCTCTCCTCAGCTGATTTGATGAGCCCCACTTCATTTCGGGGTCCTGTATCTTTTATCCTTTGTACATAGCGTTTTGAGGTATAGCCAGGGCCTTGTTGCCGGCACTGTCATATCACTCTTGTGTTCCTGTTAGAGACTCTGTAGACATAGTGTGGGTTGTATCTGTTTTTGGGAAGGTTAAACTAAAAATATTGTAATTGTATCATTTATTCCACTTTAACTATGACTGTAAAACGTACTGTTTTGAAGACTTGTTAATGACGTAACTAATGGAAATGAACTAGTGTTGTTCACATGACTTCTACTGACTAATTAATGAAATGCATTCTTCTCTTTATTTGTGGGTGAGTTGGGTAGATGGAACTATGCAGGCTTGCTCAACCGGGGTAACTCTATTGAGCACCGATCACGCTCCCCGAGGTCGAAGCATGACATAGAGGTGGATTTAGGAATAACAAAGTCTTAATGTGGTCATAGTGAGCAATAAGGTAACGCCAGCTAGCGTAGTTTGGGAGAATATATCTAGTAAATTATTTTAATTGCTTGTAAGAGAATTATGGAAATTGAAGCGCTCACGATCAGTAGATAAAAATTAGGCAAAATTATAGAACATGTAGCGGGAAGGATTCCGACAACTAAGAAAATCATAACGCTAGACCTCCTTAATCTTGTCTCCAACCCTTAGTATCTCTAGTTATTAATTTACTACTTTAATTTCTTAGTTAATTAGTTAGAAAAAAGAATCTTAATATTTATAACTTAGGAATTGTTCTAGTTTGTCTTCTTAGTGATAGTGAATAGTTGTAGCTAAATCTTAGTTCTCTATGATCGACTCTGAACTCTTAGACCAAATTATATTTGTAGTGACCGCGTAGTCCTTTTGACAAGGCATAGTTAGGAGTGACCAGTATGTGCAAAAATATGGCGATGAATGATTGATTTTGGATTTTGAGTGGTATTTTGTGAGTAAAGACCTTTTTGAATTATGTATCATTGTTGAGTTGGTGTATGGTAGGAGATGTATCTGTGTGCATTCATGTATATTATAAGTGTGTGTGTGTGTATTATAACAACTCATCGTTTTGAGTATTTGTGCTTTGTTTCATGTTTTGAGACTTTGCATGGGTTGGTACAGTGCTTGGAACTTGTTGGTGTGGTTTAGTTGGTTGCGAGAGGCTCTGGTTGAGAGCTTAGTTTAGGGAACTTTTGGGCTAAAATTGAATCCTCAAACTTGGGTAAGTGATTTAAACATAACTTGGAGGTATATCATCGATTTGCCTTTAGATTCAATATTAGACATGGATTTCGATAAGTGAAATTGAGTATTTTTGACATAAACTCTAGAATCACTTAAATGATAACTTGAGTACCTAAATGGACTTCAACTGAGAATTTAAGCATATAATTGAACTCTTAGATACGGATAACCCGAATTTAACTTCAATTAAGGGGTTGACTTTTTAAATTGACTTTGATTTTGATAGAGTCTTAAATTACAAAATTAAGGAACCGGGTCTTAAATCATAAAATTGAGTAAAATATCCTTTCTTAACATCGTTGAGCAATATTTTGAATATATTGCAGCCATTTGGTGGATTCCGAACATGAGAAGACTATTTTGGAAGGTTAAAATTTTGCTTGGACCGAGATAAAAACTTTGACCTCAATGGGAGAATTTTTTCAAACTAGAACTGTTTTATATATACTACCTAAATGGGGATAACATATATATCAGGCGATGAGTATATGTGCGGATACTAGGATAATATATGAGATATATTATTATCACATGTTGTGCATGACTTGCTATAATTGCAACATGATTAGATGTGCATACTATATATGCTACTCTAACCCAATTTATGTTACACTTTTTTCGTTTTTATTATGTACCAAAAAGAATAATATTTTTTTATATTTAGTAACAATTTAATTTTGAAAATATCCAATTTCATCCTTAATATAAGAATAATATAAGAATTTGCTAAATGCAAGTTTAACGGTATAAATGACATGTATGTTGGATTGCATGGTTGATCCACAAGAAGCTCAGCAAACTCTTGAAATAGTGAAAGCTAATGTGAAAAAGGTCGAAAGGAGGAGACAAACAATTGAGGCAAATCTAGCTTTGTGGTAAGCTAGAACATGGGTGGAGGCTATCAATCTAATTTCATAACTAGTTGGTACGATGTGAATAATACAAAAAGGTTCTCTTTCTAAGCCTTTTTAACTTTAAGGGCACTAGTGGACCAATAATATAACGGACGGAAGAATTAGTCCTTTTCGAGAAGTAGAGGAACATGTTTGGCCCCTTTTTCAATATGCAATTCAACTGCTAGCTAGCGTGTGATCATTAGTTATTTATGTCACGGCCTCAATTTCCCACTGTAGGATGTCATGACGACACCTAGTCTCTAAGACTAGGTAAGCCTAACAAAACATGCGGAATAACTGAAACAATAATAATTTAAATCTCAAAGCATCCACAACTATATATATAAAGGAAATCTGCAACCCAACATGTACATCTCCCAAAAACCGGTAAAATATAAGTCACAAGCTCTAGATACAATACGGAACGCTCCTATACATCACTATCTACATAAATATAAAGGAACAAGAAAAGAACATGATAGAAGGGGACTTTGAGGCCTGCGAATGCGGGCAGGTGTACCTTGAAGTTTCCAAAGCAGCAACACAACAAACTAATATCGAGGTTGATAGAATGTACCTGGATCTGCACAAAAATATGTGCAGAAGCGTAGTATGAGTACACTACAACGGTACCCAGTAAGTTCCAAGCCTAACCTCGATAAAGTAGTGACGAGGTCAGGTCAAAACCCTACTAGAGATAATAAGAAACAAGACAGAGGATACAATGATATAATGAAAATGACAAGGAAGTGAACAATAAAGAATTTACAGAACATAACAACACGGAATCAAGGAAAGCTAATACAACACGAAAGGAAAACAAGAATTTTACATATTAAGGAAACAAGAACCAAACAATACAGCAAATAAAGAAGATCAACAAGGGCACTACCTGTAACACCCTGAAAAATTTCGAAGTGTTTTAAAATCATTAAGAAGATTGGCGGGTGCTAATTATATTAATTCGGGTATGAACAAGACTGATAATTTGAATGATATCAGTTGATCATGATAATATATGTATGTGGTGCATTAAGAATAGTTTATGATCTAAGAAGAGCCCTACGGCTATGTCAAGTTGAAAATTATATGATGGAATAAAGTTTCAAGTGAGTTCACATAAAGACCTAACTTCAAACTAGCATAACTCTCAACATATAAAGATTTATATGGTGTATAACCTATCCAATTAAAGCCCTTTGAGTCTAGTTACGAACTCATCAAACCGTTCCTCATTTGGATATGTATACAGAACGTTATGGCCATTTTATTGAACTTGTGTCATATGAGCGCCCAGATGCACGGCCGCACATATTTGAGAGTTTCTGCCTCAGGTGCGTGGCCACATGCGTGGCTACCTGCCAGGTGCGCGACCGCGCACGTAGGAACCCATTAAATAACCCCAAGGCCTGGTAAAGAGAGGGGTTAAGTCATTGTTTGACCTAAAACCTGATATATTTAGAGTGAGAGAGAGTGCCCTAGAGTGTGAAGGTGTTCTTCAATAATTGTTCTTCAATTCTTGCTCAAGTTTTGGAAGATTAAGAAGGGAAACTCACTAGGTCTTCATCCTAGAGGTAAGATTCTACACCCTCATCCTCAATTTCGACTTTTGTCTAGAAATAGGTAATTAGCAAGATAATGTTTGGGCATGAGAGTTGTTTATTTTACATGCATGTGTTATCGAAGGGTGTAGGAAGATTGTTGAGCTAAAAATGGTAAAGATTGGGTTGTGGGATGATGGAAACCTCCATAAAAGAACCTTGAAACCTTAATGCACACCTAGTATTTCATGAAATGCTCAAATGAGCTAGAACCATGAGCATCTTCCTAATTTTGATTTAATTTGTTATATTTCTATAATAGTTTGAAGTTGCTAAGAATTCCGGAATATTTTAGAGTTTAAGGAAGCTCGATTGAGGTATGTTGGCTAAACTCTTCTCTTAGAATTGAATCCCAAGATATTCATATAAATTATGTAAGTCCCAAGTGGTTCATTATAAAATTGGCTATTCCGAGTAAGATTGGGTTGAAAGATATATGTTCAACAAGTATCCCAAATGCTTTATTTATGTTATGTTATCAATTGAGGATGTGTTAAAATATGGGCTGTGCATTAAAAATGTTCGACTTCAAGTCAAGTTCAAACGAAGTCTATTATGTCAAATTTTGTGTAGAATCTTTGTGTGCCATAGATCCTTAATTGCTCACATATGTACTACATGCCTTGATTTGAAATGTTATTGTTGTTGTTGATGATGTTGATGTTAGAAAGTGAAAATATGAGCATGAAGCACTAAATACGGCCAATGTGGCAATAATGATTATATAATTATGGCCATTAGTTCCAATGAAATGTAAAGATATGAAAGAAGTATGAAATGCGACGATTGATATAAAAAGGTTGATGTCTCGAATAAGACAGCCTAGCCGATCGGGTCGTAATCGGATACTATGCCGCACACATAGTGGTGATTGTGCTAGCAATTGTAATTGAAATGGTGATTGTGGTCGATGTACCTAATGGATAGCGTAGCCGATCGGGTCGTGATCGGACTCCGTGTTAAAGACAATGGTATTCATATCGAGAGTAATTATGGTTGATGACTCCAATGAGATAGCCTAGACGATCGGGTCATGATCGGACTCCGTACTGAGAGTATGGTGGTACTGGTATTGTGAATAATGGTATTGTGGACAATTGTATATCGGTGCTAAAACTCTCCCAATGTGAGATATGGAAATTAATTGAAACACTGTCTTGATCCTAAATTGAGGTTTGATGTTGATTAAGGCTTCCATTAACATTATGATAATCTTGTTTGTATTATTTGTCATTCTATTGAGAGGGTGTTTATTTATACATACTAGTGCTATTCGACAGTACTAACGTCCACTTTGTCGGGGGCGCCACATCTTTAAATGGATGCAGGTGGTTCCACAGCAGGAGATATTGATCAATGATAGTAGTACACCTTCTTCTTATCTGACTTGGTGAGCCCTACTTCATCCCGGGGTCATGTATCTTTTGTACTTTGTGTATTTTGTTTGAGGTATAGCCGGGGCCTTGTTGCCGGCATTATCATTGTACTCTTCTTTATCTATAGAGGCTCCGTAGACATAATGTGGGTTGT
>AWOL01S0024922.1:5617-27069 GCA_000715115.1 Nicotiana otophora | reverse complement strand
TTTTTACACGTCAATGTATATAACTCAAATCCAAATAAATTCACCTTCTCGTCAAGGAACTTAGCCCAGAAACGAGCTAAAGCTCGTTCATAAGGGTCTTTAGACAAGATAGAAGGACCTTCGAATGTCTCGTCAATGTATTCAAGAATGATCATAGACTCAGAAATGGGTTTGCCATTGTGAATGAGCACTGGAATTTTCTTGTAAACAGGGTTTGATTGAAGAAGTAGATGGCTCTTGTTTTGTGGATCTTCTACTAGAAGTTCATATTCGACACCTTTAATCTTCAGAGCCCACTCAACTCTGTGAGTAAATGGGCTCAAGGAAACACCAAGCAATTTCATTTCTGCCATCTCACAAATTTGGATATGGTGGTTTTCATTCTTAATCAATTCTAGCCTTATTTTTATAGAGCAAAAGACAATGAAGTGTCTTCGCAACCAAGCAAATGCAATGACTTCTCTGACAATTGTGTTGTCTAATTTAATGCTTCGATATGGACCGACGACTTATCCTCAATTATAAGTCTAAAGAATATGAGAGGTACTTTTTAATTTTTTTAATTAGTATCTAGTATTCGAAATTCACTAATTCGATTTATTCGAATCCGCGTTGCGTATGGCGCTTTAAAGGAAAATGCTCAATATTAGAACTTCCTCTATTTTTAGAGATTGAACGTGAAACCTCAAATTAAGGATAGATCATATCCCTCCCGCTGCACCCTTGATGGTAAGGGGTAGGTACTGCGTTCTGTTATTTACGTTGGTGCTCCATTTTGAGGGTAACTCTACCAAATGTTCGGATCAATTTCGGGAATCTAATTTTGATTTTTTTCAGAATTCAGAATTTTTGTATGAAGTAGTAGAAGAATATTTGTAAGATTGTCTTTCTTTTTATATGAAAAAGTTTACTTTTCTACAAAAAGTACTCAATAAATTTTCTTAAAAAAAATCTGTAAGTCTATTATTGTTAAAAATGGGGAGGCATAAAAATTAGGGGCCTAAAACACTTTGCCTTGACTGCTTCACCATAGAGCAAGTAAGATTTTTTGCCACGAATTTAAATTTACCCCGTAGACATAAAATTTATTAAGTTTAATCCATACAAAGTTTGGATTGAATCTTAATTTTATTTGGGTTAAATAATTAATTTGGACTTTACAAATTAAATTAGTCAATTTTATTATTTTCAAGCCCAAGGTCCATTTCATCTTAAGGCCCAGACTCATGCCATGTGTCAGATAGCATGACATATCCAGTCAAATTCAAAGCCAACAAGATGACGCCACGTGTGAAATGATGTAGCAATTCTAGTCTAAAACAATGACCAATCAAGAGTTGCCAAGTGTCTAAAATGACATGTCTTGGCCAATCACAAACAAGCTTATCATCACATAACTTGTGTGATAAGTTTGATAACTCACATGAGCCAATTAGACTCAAGCGAGAGAGTTCATATGTAGTTAGACTGTCCATCCTCTACCATTATAAATGGAGGGGTTACATAACTCTCTAAGGACATTCATAGTTGGAGAAAAGCTTCCACAATTGGTGAAGGCACATACAAAAAGATCAATCATCAAGTGCATAGTTCTACAACAAAGGAGTGGTCAACGGAGTTCTTCGCGGAGATCAACCCGAAATAACGAAGTGCTTCTTGATGTTCTTGGCGATTAAATACATCACAAGGAGGTCTGCATCTTCCTATATTCGAGAAAGACGTTTCTCAAGCCCTCGAATTACGGAGAATTTCAGAGAGGAGAATCAAGGGATACATAAAATTATACTCACAAATATTTATCAATAAAATATTATTTTTTCATATTTTTTGTTGCAGTTTATTTTTCATACTATGAAAATTTATTGTGAATAAATTTTGACACGCCCAGCGGGACAACTTCTAATCTTTGTCTCTTCCTCTTGCAAGTTGAAAACTACAAATTTCATATCTACTACTACAATGGCCTTTCAGAAGTTTGATGATGTTCCATGCAAGGATGATACCCCTGCCGCATCCGTTGAGCTCAGTCGTGTTGTCCCAATCACTCGAAGCAAGTTCAAGACTAGTGGCTTGGATCGATCCAAATACTTTGCCTCCTTGGAGATAGCAAAGAAGAGCAAATCTCACATGACGTACGCAACCGCAATCTCTAGGGGCAACACCCCATTCTTGCTATTTGACGAACTTTCTCAAATAGCCTCCAACCTTGGTAGATTTGAGAATTTGGTGGATTCTCCAGTTTTAACGAAAGTCAATGCCTTAATGACTGACGCAACTAACGTGGACGGAAAATTTGCCATGATGGAACATACTATAGAAGTCTTAAAGAAATCTGTTGAAGATAAAGACCTTCAAATCGCTCAACTCATGAAACAATGCACCAGAAGAGTCGAGCCATGTCCCTCCTCATTCACTTGTTTTCACCTTGCAAAAAATGGTTGTTGAGGAATCGCTTGCCAATTTCAACATTCAAAAGGAAAATCAGTCCACTTTAGTTGCGGCGTTATCTGCCCAACAATTGCAAGACATAATAACAAATGCCATCAGAGCTCGATATGGTGGACCATTATAAAGTTCATTGTACTATTCTAAGCTTTATACGAAGCAGATTGATTGTCTAACTATGCCAACCAATTATCAACCACCAAAGTTGCATCAGTTTGATAGCAAAGGAAACCTAAGGCAACATATTGCACACTTTGTCGAGACTTGTAGAAATGCTGGAACGCATGGTAACCTTTTGATAAAACAGTTTGTTCGTTCACTGAAATGGAATGCATTTGATTGGTATATTGAATTGGAGCCCGATTCTATTGATATCTGGGAGCAACTTGAGAAGGAATTTCTCAATCATTTTTACAGTACCCGAAGAACTGTAAGCATGATAGAGTTGACATGTGCCAAGAAAAGGAAGGACGAGCATGTGGTGGGTTACATCAATTGGACTACAAGGATCTCCTTTCAGAAATATCTCCTATAGAGATGTGCATTCAAGGAATACACTGGGCCTTTTGTATATCTTACAAGGGATCAAACCGCGAACGTTTGAAAAACTTGCAACGCGAGCGCACGACATGGAGTTAACATCGCAAGTTATGGAAAGGCATATCCATTTGATGATCAAAAGGAGTTCAAGAAAAGTATTGCATCAAAGAAACCAAACCAAAGAATCTATGGCGGTGAAAGCAACTTCTATGAAAGCCACGACCAAGAAAAATGTGAAAGAGGAGAAAACCCCGAGTCAATAGCCGAAAGAGGAGAAACATCGTCCAACTTTGAAGAAATTAGAGGCGAAGATTTATCCATTCCCATATTCAGACGTACCCACGATCCTTAATGAATTCCTGGCCAAGAAAGTCATTGATCTCCCTGAATCAAAAAGGCTCGGGGAAATTGGTAAAGTTGGTGATCCAAAATACTGCAATTTTCATCGCGTCATTGGCCACCCTACATAAAAATGCTTCGTCTTGAAGGAGAAAATCATGTATCTTGTAAGTGAAGGAAACATAATCATAGATATGGATGAAACAGCGGAAGCAAACCATGTAAGTGTCGCGCCCAAGGAAAATAAGCGTGCAAGGTTGCAGAACATGTCAAGCACTGGCTTCTTATAATTTGAAAGTTTCGAGCATGTTGAAGTTGATCTTCTAAGGAAAAATCTTGAAGGTTAACTAGAGCTGGAATATCACTCCAAAGATGGTGACGATGAGGGTTGGATTCCAGTCACTCGCAAGAAGCAAAAATAATAGGCAGCTTTGAGGTATGAATTCCTAAACCAAGAGATATGATGAGCAATGTGGATAGGCTGCAACCACCAAGAAATATCAAATCTTCTACTATCAAGAAGATTAATGGTGCCTTATCACAAAAGTTTCTAAAGCCCATTACCTTGCATGAATTCTTTCTTGAAAAATTCCTTCATGGAAGTCACGTTGGTCCACCGAAAATACAAGAACATCATGATAACGAAAAAGTTATCACATCTTGTGCAATAATTTTCTTCACAGATAATGACTTGTTACTGGGGTCTAAGCCACATAACAGACCTTCGTTGGTTATAGGGGCCATTCGGGAACAAAGACCTCAATCGTATACTTGTTAATGATGGATCGGCTGTCAACATCATGCCAAAGATGGTGCTTAAAAAGTTTGGGACCTCTATCGCTGAACTATCCAAAAGTAACCTAACAACCCAAGGTTTCAACCAAGAAAGACAACGAGTCATAGGTATGATCCACGTGGGATTATCCATTGATGAAATGAAGTCAAACACCCTGATTCACATGATATATGCTAAAACATCATGACACTTGCTGCTAGCACGTCCCTGGATTCGTGATAATGGAGTGGTATCATCTATTTTTCATCAATGTCTGAAGTATAGAAGGGATGGAAAGATAGTCACAATTGATGCAGATATTTATCCTTTCGTTGAGACAGAGTCATACTTTGCAGATATAAAATTCTACCTAGATTCTTGTGAACGGAGTGTAGAGAAACCATCATCAGTCGACGAAGTTGATATCAATTCAAAAGAAGAAAATAAGGCTCAATGGACTACCACCAAGCTGTCTAAGAAGACAACTGAAGAAGTCTCTATCAAGCTATTATCATCTGAAGGTGACATACAAACAAATACTGATAAAGAGCATCCAATTTTCTGCTATGTTTCGTGTGAATATCAAAAGAAAAGGCAAGATTTGTTAGAGGAATGTACTCCAAAGAAGCAAATGAGCCACGAAGCTATCCAAGATTTGAAGAAGCATATGATTGTCCCTGTTGATACCCAATTCTGCCCTCATATTTTATAGAATATTATATATACTTTCAAAATATCATTTTGCATCATTATCCAATTTACAAGAGTCATATAAGTATTTTCTATGATTCTTCACAATTTTTAAAGCATTAAAATTAATTTTCTTGCATTTAAATTATTAGAATAATTTATTAATTATCCATTCAGATTATTTTGTGATGACTTAATCATTCAAATTTATTATTTACACCCACATGTATCTTATAATATTTTATCTCATTTTTTGTGATTACATGTGCATTTTTACTATTTTTATATTAGTTACAACAATAGCTCATATTCTATAAAATAATTGTATTTATTATATCATTTATGCTAAAATAGTATTTTATATTTTTATAATGTTGAGTTGCTATTTTTAATCATTTTTATTTTATAAATAATATTGTTTACTATTTATTAGACATTTTAATAATCTTTATTTTTTAATTTTGGGTGTTTTCAAAGCTGGCCCAAAACAAGCCAATTGTTAGACCAATTTAATGGCCCAATTTTTCCAAAATCTCTAGCCCAAAGCCAATTGCCAACTATTGTAAACTATGCCCAGTAGCCTGTTGTTATGTTGTTTGTGACCACATTCTCATTAGGCTCTCATGATAAAAACCTTCATGTGAAAACTGCCACCCATTTGTTCCTGTCTATGATTTTGTTAGATTCTCATGTTAATTGTCTTAAGTCCTTTAGGCTAATTCTGGACTATGCTTTGCTTTGAAACTCTATTTGAAATAGTTTGCTAGCTTATGATGTTTGATCCTGTCACTTTGAAACCTAGTATGAGCCCACCTTATGTATGCCTTGTGTACTTTCCAAAGCTTCATGTGATCCTGTTTATATACTTTGGTTAGAACCGTTATTAGTTACAGCTTTAAGAATTAAGTGTGAAAAGCTGTTTAATTAAGTCCCTGAGTAGTTGTCACTAGCATGGTTAAGTCTGGCATCAGTTGGTTTAAGTAAGTCATGCATCTTGGGCCTGGTATTGGGCCATATATGTTGTTGGGCCTGGGTTCTGGATTTGGGCATACTCTATTATTCTGCTAAGCCTGGGATTTGGGTCTGTTGTTTGTGTGAAGAATGAGGCTGTTGAAGGCCCAGTCAGTACTCGTTACTTTCGTTTGGACCTGTTCTTTGGCTTGCAATTGTTCTTTGTGTAATATTTGTACTTGTATTCATTATCTGGGCATGTGATAATTTGTAAACAAATAATTGGAGAGTTAGTGAAATTGAGGGAATGGGTATATTCTATTCTTGCATAAACGGGTAGAAAACCTGTCCTTAGGATATAATTGCCTTGTTTGTTGTTTACTCGACATGCTACACATAGGAATTATGCCTACAGGGAATCACACACTCTACTTAACTTGACTAATACTTGTACACTATCCAAAAGCATGTTAGTTTGAGCAAATGTTGTACCTTCTTCCATGTCTAGTACTATGCGCTATTAGACATCATGTCTATAGGAATCAAACACCAATAACTAGTTATTTAATTATTAGACAACATGCCTATAGGATGCGATAATTCATGTGTTCGCTAATGCTCATCTAGATATCATGACTATAGTGTTTTAATTAATTTATCGACTACTTTTGTTGCTTTCATTATACTGCCCCGCCTAGATGACATGCCTATAGGGATAAGTGTGATAAAATCAAGGTCAAATGCCAACTGTTAGAAATCCCATATAAGATACTGTTACTCGCCTAGAAAACATGTCTACAAAATCAATGCTGATAATTCTGAATTCTCGAACTGTTTTACTACCTCGTTGCGCAAATAATTTCGAGAAGATCATGCTTATAGGGTTTGTAATACCTTTAATCTGAAAATTAATTAGTCCAAAACAACAACGCTTCCTGTACGATGCTTGCAATCAGAATCATATAGAAGTCATGCCAATAGGACTTAACAACTCTAATGCATCTTAATCATGGAACTCTTGACTGCCTAATATAAAAATCTGCCCGCGTGCATTTATTGCTTATGTGTGGAGGCTAACTTGGCCTGCCTATTGAATTTATGTGTAGTTCTATATATTTTAAATATGCGCTTAGTTTTGTCATTTTTGAGCATCCTAAGTAAAGTCTAGAACCACCCAAAGAGTAGTTCCAAAGCCTCTTGAACCGTAGGCATGGGACGGGTAGCGCACACATAGAACACGATCTGGAATTGAATTATAGCCCCTTAGGTAAATAACTTAAACATAGTAATCGGGTAGCAGAAGATGATAGTCTATGACAGCTGAATAATATGAGCAACCCCTACCCCAAGGAAGTTGCGAAGTATTATTTATGTTGCACGGGGTGATCCTAGGCTAAAAAACTTAGGAACCTCCCCCCCCCTTTATATGTTTGTTGTTCGCACTTCGTCTCTTGAATCTAGAACGATTAAGTTGTATCATATAACCTCTAAAAACTTGTACTGATTATTTATATAGTTTGACTCTTGTGCAGTTTTCTTCACATTCGTTTATATTATAGTAGAACTTCTAAATTCCTTGTCTTCCCTCAATTATATGATCACCTAGGATAATTATAATCCGATAATCCTACATAGCGTAAACTTCGGCTGGGACCCACAGTTGTGGACCTCGAAAAGTGCCTAACACCTTCTCTTTGAGGTAATTTGAGCCCTTACCCGATCTTTGGTGACGTAGACTAGTCAAACAGAGTTACTTGCAAATAGGTGCTCTAACGCACCTTAAAATCATTAGGTGGCGACTCTTCTCTTTTAGTATCCATTAAAAAGAGTTGTCACACATCGAAGACCACTTTCAAGAGAAAAAAGGGGTGCGACAGTCCCAGTTACACAAATCCCATCTGTGACTTGTGAATTTACTAATCCCCAAGCTGATAAAATAAAAGGAAACTTTGATCCTAAGTCCTTCATACTGCTTGAAAAGTCTGGTTACGACTTCTCCAATCCATCAAGATTAGGAGAACTCAAAGAGAAAGTAATTGGTGAAAAGATACATGGGCTTACTAAGTCTCAAACGAGGTTGAGAAAGCAAGGGCACTACGTCACCATTCCTAAGTTTGGGTTAGGATTCAGTTTGGCGGAGCCTCTTTGAATTTCATCTAAGAGAGTCAAAGAGATAGCTTCATCACAACACACCACGGTAGAGGAGACGAAGGAAGTTAAAGACAAGAAAATAAAATAACGGACTTCGGTGTTTGATTGCATTGGAGGCTCAACACCTCGTGTCTCAGTGCTTGAAAGGTTAGGTCACAAAAGTGAGTGTGTATCTTCTAAACATCTAAAGAGGTTGCCTCTATATCAATTACCTCAGTCTTTTGTCGACTGGGAATGACAAGCAAGTCATTATTTAGAAATCTGTTATCAAAACATGAGGCACAAGGTCACTGCGAAGTTGTTGCTAACAAGAAAATCTATAGTGCTTTCCCATCACATATGAAGAGGAAGTCCATTTTGTCAATATCTATAGATGGTCTGCCTCATAGAGAAACAAATAAAGAGGAAGAAGCCATGCAGAACATCCAAGAAAGTCAAAGGGAAAAGTGAGAATTTGTGGAAACTTCCCATCACATAATATTAGAAAATAGCTCATGGCTTGACATTGACAATGGAGTCCAAGAGGCCCCCCCTCAACTAGAAGATGGAGGGAAATAAACTGCAGATGAGTTTAAAAAACTCCATTTAGGTACTCTGAAAGATCCAGGCCCAGCCTTCATTAGTGCACTTCCTATGCCTCAAGAGGAGGAGGAATACTTCAAGTTATTGACTGAGTACAAAGATGTCTTCGCTTGGTCATATAAAGAAATGCATGACCTTAGTCCTAAGGTAGTCGTTCATCAATTAGGAATCAAAAGTAGAGCACGCCCTGTGAAGCAGTCACAACGCATGTTTCGACCTAAGTTAGTACCAAAATTGAAACCGAAGTCAACAAGCTCATCAAGGCGAGATTTATTCGAGAGGTAAATACCCATCTTGGTCTCGAATATTGTACCTGTCAAGAAGAAGAATGGTCAAATATGTGTTTGTGTTGACTTTCGGGACCTAACCAAGGCAGGTATGAAAGATGACTTTCCTCTCCCAATTATTGAACTCATGGTTGATGCTACAATAGGGTATGAAGCTATGTCATTCATTGATGAGTCCTCCGGATACAATCAAATCAGAATGTCTCCAAAAGATGAAAAGTATACTACTTTTCGAACTCCAAAAGGGATATACTGCTACAAAGCGATGTCCTTCGATCTAAAGAATGATGATGCCACCTACCAATACGCAATGCAAAACATCTTTGATGACATGCTTCATAGGAGGGTTGAATGCTACGTCAATGACTTAGTGGTAAAGACAATGCATAGGTGCTACCACCTTGAAGACCTTCGAATTGTTTTCAAAATTTTAAGAAAATTCGACCTGAAGATTAATCCACTTAAATATGCATTTGGAGTTACCTCGGGAAAGATTCTTCGCTTCATTGTGCGTCATCATGGAATTGAAGTTGATCCCGCAAAGATTGACATCATTCAAAAAATGCCCGAGCCAAAGAATTTGAGGGAGCTTTGCAGTCTCCAAGAAAACTTAGCATTCATCCGGAGGTTCATCTCTAATATCGACGAACGATGTCAACCCTTCAATCATCTATTCAGGTTGGATGTCCCTTTTCCCTGGGATCAATCATGTCAAAATTCTTTTGAAAGCATCAAAAGGTACTAGCTGAATCCACCTATGCTAGGGGCGCCAATGTTAGGGAAGCCATTGATACTCTACATCGTGGCACAAGAACGTTCACTTGGGGCACTACTTTCTCAAGAAAAGGAACAAGCCTTGTACTACCTCAGTCGAACTCTGATAGGATCTGAGTTGAATTGCACCCCTATTGAGAAAATATGCTTAGCGTTACTTTATGCGATAAAGAATCTAAGGCATTATTTTGAAGCATACACTATCAAACTCATCTCTCGAGCAAATCCCGTGAAGTTCGTATTGACTAGACATGTTCTTTATCGATTCCTAGCAAGATGGTCCATATTGTTAAACCAATATGATATCACATACACACCTCAAAAAGGTATGAAAGGACAAGCACTCGCCGATTTTGTAGTCGGTCACCCTCTTCCGGTAGAATGGGAGCTTTCTGATGAGTTTCCAGATGAAGATATTTTGTTCATTGAAGAATTGCCACCATAGACAATGTTTTTTGATAGATCTATACGTCATAACAGTGCGGGGGTAGGTGTTGTATTGGTCTCTCTAGAAATACAAGTCTTGCCATTCTCCTTTGTTTTAGGTGAAACATGCTCCAAACATATCGCAGAGTACCAAGAATTGATCGTCGGTCTTGAAATGGCATTAGACATGAAGATTCTATAGTTGGAGATCTACGGCGACTCTAAGATGATCATCAACCAACTTTTGGGGAGTTACTATATAAAGAAGGAAGATCTTGTCATACCACTAATATGCTTCTTGTTTGATTGAAAGATTCAACTTAGTGTACTTAAACCACGTCCCAAGAGAAAAATATCACATGGCTAATGCTTTGGCTAACGTGGCCACGACTATGGCACTTAGAGAGAATGAGTCAACAAAGGTACATGTGT
The DNA here is from genome assembly GCA_000715115.1 of Nicotiana otophora. Classification (NCBI taxonomy): domain Eukaryota; kingdom Viridiplantae; phylum Streptophyta; class Magnoliopsida; order Solanales; family Solanaceae; genus Nicotiana; species Nicotiana otophora. The sequence goes on along the minus strand of AWOL01S0024922.1, from coordinate 16,677 downwards.
GTTATCGACGGTTCATTCCTAGACTTATTAATCTTCAAATCAACGAAATCCATCATACATCTGTTCGGGTGATTGAAGAAGATGATTGGAGGCAACCACTGATAAGGTATCTTGAACATGGAAGGTTATGTAAGGATCTGTGACAAAGAACAAACATCAAGCGAAGGGCACCACGATTCATCTTCTATAAGGGGACATTATTTCGCTACTCTTTTGAAGGACTGTTATTGTGATGTCTTGACAAAGAAGAATCCCACCAAGAAATGGAGGAAGTACATTCTGGCTCGTGTGGAACACACTAATCTGGTCCCTAGCTCCATTTTTATGTCAAGAGGATGGGCTACTACTGGACTATAATGGTGAAGGATTGCATGGAGCATGCCAAAATATGTCAAGCGTGTCAATTTCATGCCAACCACATCTTCCAACCTCCGAAGCCTCTTCATCCAACTATAGCTTCATGGACTTTTGAAGCATGGGAACTTGACATTGTTGGACCACTTCCAAAGTTATCAAAGGGATATATGTATATATTGGCTGCCACATACTACTTCTCTAGATGGGCGAAAGTTGTTCCACTTAAGGAAGTGAAAAAGAAAATTGTTGCTGATTTTATCAAGTCAACTATAATTTTTAGTTACGATATAACAAGATACATAATCATTGATAATGGAACGTCATTTGACAACAAGTTCGTAAGGAGTCTATGCGAGAAGTTCGGTTTCAATCAATATAAGTCTTGAATGTATAATGCACCCATCAATGACCTTGCTGAAGCTTTTAACAGGACGCTTGGTAACCTTTTGAAGAAAGTTGTTGCAAAGAATAAGAGAGATTGGCATGAGAAAATTGGTGAAACTTTGTGGGAATACTGGACAAACTTCAGAATTACTACACAATCAACTCCTAACTCTTTGGTGTATAGCGTAGAAGCAGTTTTTCACTAGAGCAACAAATTCCATCATTGCGGATCTCAATCCAAAAAGGACTCACGTCTAAAAAGAATTCTCAACTTTGCCTAGCCGAGTTAGAGGCATTGGATGAGAAAAGATTGGAAGCGCAAGTAAAATTGGAGTACTATCAAGCTCGACTAGCTAGAGCCTTCAATAAGAAAGTGCGGTCATGATCATTTCAAGTGAGAGACTTGGTCCTAGCTGTTCGAAGACCCATAATCCTCAACAAACGCATGGGCAACAAGTTTACTTCAAAATGGGATGGGTTGTATGTTGTGAAGGAAGCCTATTCAAGTGGCGCATACAAAATTGTTGATAAGAATGGTCATAAATTTCTGAAGCAGTACTTCCTATGAAAGTTATCTACGCTCCTCGTCGTACGAGCCTAAACTGTAAGTCATGACGTTCCTTAATGTATGAGCCTAAATTTCACGTTGCTATATTCCTGGCTCGTATGAGTTTAAACTGTGTACGACCAACCAAAAAAAGTCTGCTAGGTTGAAAACATCAAAAGAGGCGGCCTAGGAAAAAGTTAGGATAAAACAAAGTACGCTAGGTTAAAAACCTCGCGAGAGGCGGCCTAGGTAAAAATTAGGACATAAAAAAAATCAAAAAACATACTCGTCCGTCTGAAATACGTTATGACTTGATACTCTTCATCGAGATACGTAGGCAGCTTAAAGTTTCATTCTAAGTTAATTCGTGTGAGTTTTAAAAAAGGGGTTTGGATTATGGGATCATCACATTAACTCTTTCAAGTACAGAGGCATATATAAATATGAAAAAGAAGACAATTTGTGTTGCAGTGTAAAGATATTTTATTTCTTCAATATTACAAAAGTTGATACATCCCAAAATGTGGAGACGAAAGGGATTAGCCATTATCTTGTACAAAAGCCTAAGTAATGAAAATATTCGTAAACTAGGCTTTGTTGCTGACACGTCTTAAATATGTTTCCATGTCTGTATGACGTCTCCACATTTAATACACCATTCTCATTGTACGTCTCTCGCCTTCAGTGGTTGTGATGATCTTTTGACCATGTGTCTTATTGTTAGGCCTCGAGCATGATAGTTACTTCTCTGGTGCAAATGTTGGTTGAAGGTCCCATATGTGAGAAGTCGTCTCTCTTGAAAAAAAAACTACAATCACCACGGGAGGCGTCATTGATGAATTTCAAGACAATCAACAAATCAAGTGCAGCAATTGGTGAAGGGGTAGTTTTGCATGACGACCGACTACAATAATTCTTTCTTTCTCATAGAGATTGTGCGTGCTCAAAACTTCAATATATCTGCATCTTGTATGACATCTCAGTTTGATATCCGGATCCTTTGAGCTCCTTTGCGAGTTTGTAAAAGAAATAAATGAAGAGATAAGATTTGAGAAACATGATAGCTCGAGTTACTACATGCAAGACTGTTGTAGATTCAAAAGTGAGCTCAACGGACAACAGTATCATTTCAAAAGTACTGCGGTCTATCTGGAAGATGTTATGCCCCTAACATTGTATATGTTGTAGATTCGGATGTCTAGTTTCCAACAACACAAACCGTTTACAATTTGGAGGCTTCTAGCTCAAGATACAATGTTTTCGCCAGAACTACACGAATCTAAAAGTTTACCGCAACTAGGTCAACTTTGAGAATTTTCTATTTCCAGCTCGAAAGGCGTTCTTCCATGAAATTCATATATGTTGCAACTCTATGAGTTACTTTCTAACATTACAAAGAGATCGCGATTTCTACATCTATAGCTCAAGATATATATTTCTCGATGAGAGTGCACAAAGCTGAAAAGCAGCAATGTAGACATTAGGAGAAACTTCAAAATAATATTTCTGCCAATCTAAAAGGAGTTCTGCCATGATATTTTCAGGTGTTGCAGGTCGCAAACTTGTCTTTCTGATGACGTAGACGTCTAACAATTTGGACATTCCTAGCTTGAAATTTGTGCTTTTTAATGTCAACAAGCAGTACTGTGAAGTAAAAATGACAAACATGTGTATCGCATTTGAAAGTTTATTGTGACTTGTCCTGATGGAATTTGCCCCTAAATTTTGGATATGTCACTGTGGTGCAAGTTCTGATTTTGTATAATCAAGAGTATTGTAGTTTGGAAACTCCTAGCTCGAGATATGATTTTTCAATGAGAGCATGCATGTATGAAGTAAAAGAGGCAGATATTTGAGTTCTGATTCTTTAGGAAGAAGTGGCTTGTGATTTCATCGCCCCTACACCAAAGAATGAATATGTTTGTGGAGATGTGCCAAGTGCTTGCTCGTCAAGGTTGGAAAGGAATGCTCCAAGTAGTGTCAATTTCGCCAAGCCGCAAAAAGTAGACACGCCATATGCTCGTTTGCTATGAAGAATATGGTTGCTCGCCTAGCCTTCTATGACAAATCTCAAGAAGACAGTGCTTCGTCTACTTCTTCACGAAAACTGGGACTTGGAATGCCATGTACATCTTCGGCCAACTATAAGAAGAGGATGCTCCATGAATTTATTCGCTAAGTTGCAAGGAGTTGTCTAGGCCAAGGCTTAATGGATACAAAGTTTTCATTCACCTCTTCGCACGTAAAAAAACAAAAAGATATGGTTAAACATGTTTTACGTTGGTGAGAGCACGTAAAGTTGAAGGAGCTCGCATGTCGAAACTCGTTGCCTAATTCTAGAAGATATCTGGGGAGATATAGGGTCAATCTGATTGTGATCTTCATATATTTTGTAGCTCTGGAAGTCTAGTTTCTGACGCCACAAACCACTCGTGATTTCGACGCTGCTACACCAAGATATGAGTCTTTTGCTGAAGGCACGCAAGGCTGTAAATTTGAGCACGACAGCATCTGAAACGAAATTTCAAAATAATACATGAGAAGCTACATAAGGAGTTTCACCCCAAATTTTTCATATGTTGAAGTATTTGAAGTGTAGTGTCAAAAGGATCAGACGTCTTATGTTTCGGATGTTCCTACGACAACATATGATGGTTTATTCTACAGATGCCTAAAGATGAATATCCCGGACAGTTTCTGCAGTGAAAGGGAAAAGATTTTGGAGGTCTCGGTGCCAACAGAATGAAGCTTTTAGTTCTGTCTAATTGATTGGTACTAACGACCCGAAGCTTTGATTCAACAGCAGGTACCGGTGTCAATGACATGAGGCTTCAACTCGTCACGATAGATAAATGTACTCGCGACTCGAAGTTCGGATCAGCGTGACAGGCAATGCAGCTAACGACACGAAGCTTGAACTATGGCCAAGTTTATGATACACACTATACAGAATTAAAAGGAGAAAAAAGCAAAACCTTAGAAGCAAATATGAAAAATTGATCTTGAACAGTTAAGCTTGATGGAGAAGAAGAATAGAAGAAGATCCGAGAGAGATAAAAGAGATTCTTATTGATTAAAATGTTTGAATGAATTATACAACTAAATCCACTGCTATGTATACACGAGTAGTTCGAAAGAGAAAAGGAATCTGAAAGTTAGTTATAACTAACTCCCTCGCAAATGTACCAGAAGTCACATGTTGCACATGACCTTAATTAACAACTAATACAATGATTAAATCTTTAATTAAAATACAAATTGGCATCAACTAAAATATGAATTGGTAACTAAAATAGCTAATCTGGAAATCTAACTGGATAGACTCATATCAATACTCTCCCTTGAGACAATCCTTGTCCTCAAGGATTGAAATCAGGAAATTGCTGGCAGAAGGACTTATAATCTTCCCATGTGCAGTTCTCTTCAGCAGCATTGCGACATTTAACCAGTAGTTAAGTTGCAGGTTTGCCATCCTTTTTTATCAACCTCCTATTAATAATTGCTTCAGGGACAATCATAATATGACCTGCCTGTGAGTGAACTATAGGCAATGTGACAGAAGATGTATGTGATCCCAATTTCTTCTTGAGTTGAGACACATGGAAAGTGGGATGAGTCTTAGAGTCCCTGGGTAAGTTCAGGGTGTAGGCCATAGCCTTTACCCTTGCAAGGATTTGAAATGGACCAAAGAACTTAGCAGATAGTTTTTGGAAATTATTGGACTTCAGAGACAATTGCATGTAAGGTTGCAGCTTAATGTACACCCAATCTCCTACGGAGAAAGATCTGCCAGTTCTTCCTTTATTAGACTGAGTTTTCATTCTGTTTTGAGCTCTCTACAGGTGGAATTTGAGGCACCTTAGTGTTGATTCTCTAGTTGTAAGCTTCTATCCATAAGGTCAAGTTGTGAGTCAAAAGCCATATATGGCAGTAGAGGGGGTGGTTTCTGGTCATAGACAACTTCATATGGAACCATGTTAATAGCAGAATGAAAGGTTGTGTTGTACCACCATTCAACTAATGATAACCACCGGGGCAACTCTTTTGGCTTTTCAAAGGTCATACACCTCAAGTAATACTCTAAACACCTGTTGACCACCTCTTTCTGTCCATCCGTTTGTGGATGATAGGAGGTGGAAGTCAAGAGAGACACCTTCTGTAGTTTAAACAATTCCTTCTAGAATTTATTAGTGAAAATAACATCTCTATCATAGATAACAATTTTAGGCATTCCATGCAGCTTGAATATACCATCGATGAACAGTTGTGCAACATCCAATGCTAAGTAAAGATGCTTGAGGGCCATAAAGTGAGCTGACTTGCTTAGCCTATCCACCACAATAAAAATGGTTTCCTTGCCAGCTGCCTTGGGAAGTCCCTCAATGAAGTCTATAGAAATATCTTTCCAAATTCTGTCAGGGATTGGCAGAGGTTGTAGCAAGCCAAGGTAGGTAACATTTTCACCTTTGCACTTCTAGCAGACATCACAACATCTGTTATAGGAATACACATATTATTTCATATTTTTCCAGTAAAATGTAGCCTAATATCCTTGTTCCATGATTCCTTGACAGCCTCCAATAGTTGAGATTGCACACTAGAGATGATAAATAGTTGGATAGGGTCCTACTTCCTAGATAAGGCATCTGCAACTATATTATATTTTCCCTTCTTATACGAAATAGTGTAGTCATAGCCAAGTAATTTCACTAGCCATTTCTGTTGACTAGGAGTAGTGATCCTTTGTTCCAAATACTTCAAGATGTGGTGATCAGTTTTGATAGTAAATTGCCTTCCAAGTAGATATGGCCTCCACTTTTGCACAACAGTAACAAGTGCTAACAATTCCCTCTCATAGATTGAAAGGACCTTGATCCTTTCAGACAGGCCTTGGCTAAAGAATGTTATAGGTTTGTTATGCTAAGCCAACACAGCCCCAATTCCACTACCTGAAGCAACTACAAACTCTTGGAAAACATCTGGAAGAGCTAAGACAGAAGCTGAAGTAATTGCTCTTTTTAGCTCCTCAAAGGCATGTGTAGCTGCATCATTCTACTTGAAGCTATCCTTCTTCAGCAGATCATTGAATGGTCTTGCAATGATGCCAAAACCTTGGATAAATCTTTTGTAGTATCCATCTAATCTAAAAACACTCCTCAAACTCTTGAGAGTGGTTGGTTGAGGCCAACTGACTACTGACTCTACCTTTTGTCTGTCCACTGAGACACCTTCTTTAGAGATTACATGGCCTAAATAATCAATATGCCTGACCCCAAAGGTACACTTGCTCTTCTTTATAAACAAGACATTGGTTCTCAAGATATTGAAGGTCTCCTTCAAGTGAATCATATGGTCTTGCCAGTTGGGGCTGTAGATGATTATATCATCAAAGAAGACTAGGATGAACTTCCTCAAGTGATAATGGAAGATCTTATTCATCAAACTCTGAAAAGTTGAAGTAGCATTAGTTGAGCCAAATGGCATAACAGTGAACTCATAATGACCATGATGTATTCTAAATGTTGTCTTGGGTATATCGGACTCAAACATTCTAATTTGATAGTAGCCAGACCTGAGGTCCAGCTTGGAAAAGTACTTAGCACCATGGAACTCATCTATCAACTCTTCAATCACAGGGATAGGAAATTTATCATTCACAGTGTGGTTGTTCAGTTCTCTATAGTCCGCACATATCCTCCAAGAACCATCCTTATTTTTCACCATTATAATGGGTGAAGAGTAAGGGCTGGTACTTGGTCTTATCACCAATGATTCCAATATTTCATCTATCATTTTCTCAATTTCATCCTTTTGTACTGCAGGGTATCTATAAGATCTAATATTGACATGTGAGGTGCCATCTTTTAGTGTAATCTTTTGATCATGGTCCCTGAGTGGAGGTAACTCCTTGGGTACCTCAAACAAATCTTCATATTTTTGCATAATAGTTTGCAACTCCTGCATATCCTCTGGTTGATCAGTGTGGCCATTCATTGAAAGTACTCTGGCACCAACTTCTTCCTGCAGTTCACACTTAAAAATTCCCACAGATATCATGCAAAGTTCAGTTGGTTTAGCTAGTACTTTTTCCATGCTTTGTTGTTGAATCATCTTAACATCAGCTAGTTGCATTCCCCTCAATGATACCTTATTCCCCAAGTCACTAAACTCCATTTTGAATTTCCCGAAATTCCAATATCACCCAAGGTGATCAACTATTATATCCCTAGAACCATGTTGCACCCTCCAATAGGTAGGACTAGCATATCAGAATCAAATGTAACCCCTTGCATTTTCCAGTTCAGCTTCTTACACACATAATAGCTCTGCATGTTTTTTTCCATTAGCTACATATACATCAAAGGGTGTTATAGTAGTCAAGATACATCCTAATTTCTTAGTAGTATTCAGATCAAAAAAATTGTGTGTGCTGTCAGTATCAATCATCACATGAATGGGCTTGCCTTTGATAGATAATATGATTATCATTCATCTAAAGTCATCCAATCCATTCATAGCATGAACTGAGACATGAGGCAGAATGGAGCCTTCATCATCAGTCTTAAATCCTTGGCCAATCATTGTTAAGAACTCGGCAGGCTCTAGTACTACATCATCATCCTGTAACTCCCTTATTTCTTCACATCCTTCCTCTACTTCCATAGAAAATAGCTGCCTTCTATTCTTACAAATATGACCATAAGTGTATTTCTCATAACAGTTGAAATATAATCCCTTACTCCTCATTTCATCCATTTCAGCAGGAGTTAGTAGTTTAGCATGTTTAAAGTTTGGTTTAACATTTAGGTTGCTATTTAGTTTGGACAGAGGATTGCTATGGGTGGTGCTTAGTAGGTTGGGTAGGTCCATAGGAAAAAGTAGGAACATGAGGACCAAACTTGTTATTAGTTCTGGGATTCTGAGGGGAAGGGTTAGAAAAAATTTATTTCTGGACCATTAGAGTTTGTTCTTAAATTCTAGCTAAGCTTACAACCTTAGCTAAAGATATAAGGCCTAGCGTTTTGATAGTTAACCCAATATCTGGTTTAAGACCCCTCATAAAATAACTCACAACATAATCTTCAATAAGTTATACCTTGTGAGTAATTCTTCAAAAGTATCTACATAATCTTGGACATTAGTTACCTGGTGAAGTTCCTTCAAAATCACCCATTGGGTCATCAGACAGTTCTGGCCCAAATCTCGCATAAAAACTTCTGATATATTCACCCCATCTTGGCCATTCCCTTGTGATCCTATGCTTCATGTATGACTGATGCCATTGTAAGGCATTCCCTTCTAGTTTGCAGGAAGCCAATTTCACCTTAGCATCCTCAAGTGTTTCATCCACATCAAAGAAATGCTCACAACTGTAGAGCCAATCCTTCAACCTATAACCACCAAATTTTGGGAAGTCTACCTGGTAGTTTCGAGCTGTTATTTGATAGTGAGCAGCTAGGTTATTAAATCTGTACCCATTCTCTACAAGAACAACATTATTATCCACATGGTTTTCTCCATTAATAGGAAGGTTTTGAACCATTTGAGGATTCAAATTTCTCGTCATTAACCTCTTAATTTCCTCAATCGCCTGTGCCACCTTTGCATCTACTACTTGTTGTAGATTTGCGATAGAACCAACCACACCTTCCATCAATCCATTCAAAGATTCAATTTCTCTTTGTAACTCTTGCATACGAGTGATGTGATCACCCATAGTAACAGGCCGGGGGATCACTGCTCTGATACCAATGATACGCACTATACAGAATTGGAAGGAGAATAAGCAAAACCTAAGAAGCAAATGTGCAGAATTGCTCCTGAACAGTTGAGCTTGAGAGAGAAGAAGAATAAAAGAAGAGCTCAGAGAGATAAGAGGGATTCTTATTGATTAAAGTGTTCGAATGAATTGTACAACTAAATCCACTGCTACGTATACACGAGCAATTCTAAAGAGAAAAGGAATTTGTATGTTAGTTGTAACTAACTCTCTCACAGTTGTACAAGAAGTCACATGCTCCACGTGACCTTAACTAACAACTAATACAATGATTAAATCTTCAACTAAAATACAAATTGGCTTCAACTAAAATTTGAATTGGCAAATAAAATAGCTAATCTGGAAATCTAACTAGATCGACTCATATCAGTTTAATATCAAAACAACCATCTAAATCAGGGGCGGAGCTAGCCTTCTGCTTACGGGTTCGGCCGAACCCAGTAGCTTTTGTGCAGACTCTGTATTTGTCTTGAAAAATGCATGGAATATGTATAAATTATTATTATAGAACCTAGTAACTTAAAAGAACTAGAATCCTGAACCCATAAGCTTCAAATCCTGGCTCCGCCTCTGATCTAAATTGCTGAAGGTTTGCAGATTCAAACTTCCTTTTTGGGTGATGTCAATTCCAAAAAAAGAAAACAAAACTGTGAGAAGGAATATAAAAAAAAGAGATGAGAGAGAAATGAATTACAAATGGGAAGAGGTTTGTGTATCTTCTGCAACGGTTAGCCGAACTTCTCGAGTTGCAAGTTTGTGCTCTTATGTGTCTGAGGTCGAGCTCTTGTCTTTTTTATTGAGCTCATGAGACGGTGGTGTCTTTTTTATACCCCTACCCCTACCCCCTACTCCAATCACACTCCACCCATCCCAACCTTGCCCACCACCCCCATAAATAGAACTATTAGTAAGAGTACTTTATTTTTATGTTGTAGATAGAGTACTATTTTGTATTTCAACAAAATGAGAATATTCTTTTCATGATGTAGTAAAAGTATTTTATTTCATTTCAACAAAATAAGTACAGCTTTTTTCATGATGTAGAAAAAAAATATTTTCTTTCATTTCAAAAAAACGAGTACTCCTTTTCACGATGTAGAAAAAATATTTTCTTTCATTTTAACAAAGTAAGTATTTTCTTTTCCTGGAATAGAAAAGTATGTTTTTCAAAAAATGAGTATTTTCTTTTCATGATATAAAAAAAATATTTTATTTCATTTCAACAAAACGAGTACTTTCTTTTTATGATGTAGAAAAAATATTTTTTTTCATTTCAACAAACTACATATTTTCTTTTCCTGGAATAGAAAAGTATGTTTTTCAAAAAATGAGTATTTTCTTTTCATGATATAAAAAAAATATTTTATTTCATTTCAACAAAACGAGTACTTTCTTTTTATGATGTAGAAAAAATATTTTTTTTCATTTCAACAAACTACATATTTTCTTTTCCTGGAATAGAAAAAGTATTTTGTTTTCAAAAAATGAGTACTTTCTTTTCATGTTGTAGATAGAGTACTTTTTTATTTCAACAAAATGAGTATATTCTTTTCATGATGTAGTAAAAGTATTTTTTTTCATTTCAACAAAATAAGTACTTTTTTTCATGATGTGAAAAAAGTAGTTTCTTTTATTTCAACCAAACGAGTACTTTTTTCATGACGTAGAAAAACTAGTTTCTTTCATTTTAACAAACTAAGTATTTTCTTTTCTTGAAATAGAAAAAGTATGTTTTTTCCAACAAAGCGAGTACTTTCTTTTCATGATGTAGAAAAAATATTTTCTTTCATTCAACAAAATGAGTAATTTCTTTTCATGTTGTAGAAAAGATACTTTCTTTTTCAACAAAATAAAGTATTTTCTTTTTAGTTATCGAGCTCAAATTTTAACGTTGTTCTTGTGTGAAAAAGTAAAGTAGCACATTATTTCCTTTGGGTTTGTGTGAATTTTGAAAAGAATAATTAAATTCTTGAAGAAAATAGAGTTCGAGTT
>AWOL01S0024921.1:0-18675 GCA_000715115.1 Nicotiana otophora | reverse complement strand
ATGTTTTAGAAAGAATTTCTGTAAATTGGGCTGAATGCCATGTTTGGGCCTTGCGCCAATGCTGTTTGGACCCTTAGGGGCTGTTTCTTACCATCCTCTCATTATTTTCGATTGAAAATCTATACTCAGTCATGTTTATGCTTGTTTACCGCATAACTCAGTTTATGACTCTATTTTGACGCATATAAATGTTTTGGGCCGAATACCATATTTTACTGAAATGACCGAGTGGCTTGAGATACGTATGACTGAGTGAAGCCGAGGGCCTAATTTGTGAGGATGAGTGTGGATTGGGGCTGCCCGCCTGCAGCATACTTATGACTGAGTGAGGCCGGGGGCCTGATTTGTGAGGATGAGTGTGGATCGGGGCTGCCCACCTGTAGCATACTTTATTATAGCACGTGAGTTGTCCGTGCAAATTATAGCGCTTGGGCTGAAGGAGCCCCTCCGGAGTCTGTACACACCCCCAGTGAGCGCAGGTACCTACTGAGTGCGAGTGACGAGTGCTGAGTCACTGGGAGGCATGAGTGATTGTGAGGTATGCCCGAGTGGCATGAGTAATTATGAGATATGAGTGATGTTTTGCCTGAGAGGATGTTTATGATTTCATCATTTTTGCTCACTTTTGCATTGAGCCTTCGTTTGAAAAACTGTTGGAAAAATATCTTTAAATGATTTTTTACTGGAACTGGGTTTAAACGAGATGTTTGATTTAAATCCTGATTTTAAAAGTATGTGGTATTTTATTGAGATTTCCTGATATGAAGGTTATATGCTTTATTGCTCGCTACTACTGCTCAGTCTTTATTTATTGTTGTTACTTACTGAGTTGGCGTACTCACGTTACTCCCTGCACCTTGTGTGCAGATTCAGGCATAGCTGGACACGGTAGCGGTTATTGAGTGTTCTTGTTGCAGATTTTCTTGGAGATAGCAAGGTAGTTGTTTGGCGATCGCAGCCCCTGCTCTTCTCCCACTTATCTTCCTCTAGTTGTATTTAGCTATTTTCCAGGCTGAGTTAGCCTTGATATATTTAGACAGATTGTAGCAGATGCTCATGACTAGTGACACCCCGATGTCGGGCTTTTCTTTTCCGCACTTCTATTTTTTTTTTGAACTCTTTAAATGGAGGTTTTATGTTAAATAACCTTGAAATTATCTTCAAAATGAAAATATCGGTTTGTTTTGGAAATGAGTCGGCTTGCCTATTTCCACGATAGGCGCCATCACAACAGGGGTTAGTTTTGGGTCGTGACACTCTGATACTATTTGTAATAGACCAGCCCGCTAGTGATATTGTCCGCTCTGGGCCTAGGCCCTCGTGGTTTTAAAGCACGTCACTAAGGTCTAAGACTTGTTAACTTATATACTCAGCATCCCACTTGTGTTTTGACAATGTGGGACTCTATCTAATGTCTAGGGTGTTACATACACCCCCCCCTTATGGACTCAGCGTCCTCGCTGAGGATTTGCCCCATCGCATGTGATTCGCCTAGACTCAACACTGAGGTTTTCCCCGCCTAACCGTGATTTGCCTAAACTCAGTTGAACTCTGACCCACCATCAACATGGCTGACACAAGAGTGGCTCTGATACTATTTGTAGCTGACCAATCCACTAATGATATTGTCCGCTCCGGGTCTAGGCCTTCATGGATTTAAAACGCGTCACTAGGGTCTAAGGATTGTTAACTTATATACCCATCATCACTCTTATGTTTTTCCGATGTGGGACTCTGTCTAAATTTTGGGGTGTTACAGCATCATTATAGAATGGAGAAAAAACAAACAAGTTAAATAATACAACTGGAAATTCTGAGTTTTTCATCTCTGATTTATCTTTAGGATAGGAAACACACCAATAATTAAGAAGGGGTATAGGGGACACATATATACCAACAACTCTATATATATGCACCAAGAACCATTTCTTACTTACATACGCTATACAAATTCAAAACAAAAAAAAGAAAACAAAAGAGAAAACTAGAGTTTGAAAATAGAGAAAAGCATAACAGGATGAGCGCTTCAAGTTCATCGAACATTTCCAATGAAGATAATTGGAAATTGTTTCGTGGAATGTCAGTCACTGTTATGCGAAAAATACATTTAGAAAAAAAGCTATAGAAGCTTATCTACGGATGCACAAATCTCACTTGGTAATACTGCAACAGTGGGAAATGCACATCAAATTGAAAACTAGCACTAAACATGAAAACTTGGTGTTACTATGGGATAAAGAATGTATCAACTGTGATATATCTTTTAGATATCACAAGGAAAACGCCGGAGGGATTGACAAATATGTATCGGCAAATATTTAGCTGGTTAAATATCCATCGGTTAAGTTCATATTTCATGGAGTTTATGGAGATCTAACATATGGTCTAGATTTAGAATCATTAAAATTGACACCACATCCTGAGTCACGTAATAAGTTATATGATACATCAAGATCTATGATCGGGGGATGCTAATCTAACCCGCCCATCAGAGAGAAGCATCAGATCTCCAAATACAAAAGAGCATATGATTAACTTCATTAATTTTACGGCTAGCCCCGGCATTTTAGATCTAGATTTCAGCCTTTTTAAATATAGAGATACCAAATTACCCGAAAGATTATCCAAACTTGATAGGATAATCTGCAATTCAAAATTTTACACTTCATTTGAACGTGTAACACCAACAATTCTAGGAAGCGACATTTCAGACCATATGCCGATAAAGTTGAGGTTGGCATGCCCAGGTAAAGTTGCACAAGTGGAGAAGAAACAATTGGTATCCAAATAGGCACTAGGTGAGAATTAAGTCCAATTGCAGTTGTATTGGTTTTGTGAAACTACGAGATTGGCAGTTCTCTTCTCTTCATCCCCTCCCCCCCCTTTTTCTAGGCTATGAACAGTGAACTTCTACTAATGCTGTCAATTAGGGGTATTCATAAGACCCGAAAAATCGAACCAAACCGACCAAAAAATCGATACTTTTTAGGTTTGGCTTGGTTTTGACTTTGAATTTTAAAAATTGATCAAATTTGGTTTGGTTTGGTTTTGGTTTTAATAAAAAAATAACCAAAACAATCGAACGAAACCTACTATAAAAGTAGCTATTTAAATTTATTATTATAGTTATATATATGTATATTCTATATACAGTTTCTAAAATTTTATGGTACATATTAGTCATTTATATTTTTAGTCTAATTCTTTGCTATTATAATAATCTAATTCATTGCCTTTACATTCTAGTTTGATTGGTAGTTTTCTTTTACTAAGTACAAGAATTTATTTCATGTAAAAAAAATCGATTTTTAATTGAGTGCTTAAATTCTTCATCACTATTTGATTCAATTATCATCAATATATCTTGAAAATTATAGATTTCTCAAAGAGCAATTCATTTGATAGTGTTATGTTAAAAATTTAGTCGCCGGAATATTCGTTTGGTAGTGTATGTCTCATATTTAAGAAACAAATCGATAAATAACTGAAAAAACCGAAAAACCGACAAACGCCGAATCGATAAAACATTGACTCAATTGCTTTGGTTTGGTTTGGTTCCAATATTTGAAAAACCCACTTACTTAGTTTGGTTTTGTTTTAGGAAAAAAACCGACTCAAACCGAACCATGAACAACCCTAGTTGTGTCATAGCGAGGGCTCAAGTCAAGTTTTCAAATTTCCAAAAGTGAGCTCTACAGAAATATGTAAGCAAATTTGCAAGTAGATAAAAACACAAGTTGCAGTAATATATTACCCTCTTAATATTGTACTTGAGAAGATAAAGTTTAAAAAAACACAGTAAAGAAAACGAAGGAAGATCTCAAATCTTTCACATTAATATTCTAGAGTACTACAAAGTATCAAAGAGAACTGAAGATGTAATTCATATAAAGTGGAATTTATTTGGTTTCTATTTTAGAAAGGAGCAATAGGCATCTGTAACACCACAGACTTTAGACAGAGTCCCACATCGGCAAAACACAAGAGTGGTATCAGAGCCCTCTTGTGTTTTGGCGATGTGGGACTCTGTCTAAAGTCTGGGTGTTACATACACCCCCTCTTATGGACTCAACATCCTCGCTAAGGTTTTTTCCACCGCATGGGATTTGCCTAAACTCAGCACTGAGTTTTGCCCCTCCTAACCGGGATTTGTCTAAACTTAGTTGAACTCTAACCCACTATCAACATGGCCGTCATAATAGTGGCTATGATACCATTTGTAGCAGACCAGCCTACTAGTGATATTGTCCGCTCTGGGCCTAGGCCTTCACGGATTTAAAATGCGTCACTAGGGTCTAAGGCATGTTAACTTATATACCCAGCATCACTCTTGTGTTTTGCCGATGTGGGACTCTGTCTAAAGTCTGGGGTGTTACAACATCATTATCGAATGGAGAAAAAAAAACAAGTTAAATATTACAACTAAAAATTCTGAGTTTTTCATCTCTGATTTATCTTTAACATAGGAAACACACCAATAATTAAGAAAGGACGCATATATACCAAGAACTCTATATATATGCACCAAGAACCATTTCTTACTTACAGACGCTATATAAATTAAAAACAAAAAAAAAGAGAACTAGAGTTTGAAAAAAGAGAGAAGCATAACAGAATGAGCGCTTCAAGTTCATCGAAAATTTCCAATGAAGATTAATTAGAAATTGTTTCGTGGAATGTCAGTCATTGTTATGAGAAAAATACATTTAGAAAAGAGGGTATAGAAGCGTATTTACGGATGCACAAACCTCACTTGGTAATACTGCAAGAGTGCGGAACGCACATCAAATGGAAAACTAGCACTAAACATGAAACATTGGTGTTACTATGGGACAAAGAACGCATCAACTGTGATATATCTTTTAGATATCACAAAGAAAACGCCAGAGGGATTGACAAATATATATCGGCAAATATTCAGCTGGTTAAACATCCATCGTTTAAGTTCAAATTTCATGGAGTTTATGGAGATCTAACATATGGTCTAGATATATAACAATTAAAATTGACATCACATCCTGAGTCACGTAATAAGTTATATGATACATCATGACCTATGATCAGGGGATGCTAATCTAACCCGCCCATCAGAGAGAAGCATCAGATCTCCAAATATAAAAGATCAGATGATTAACTTCATCAATGTTACAGCTAGCCCCGTTATTTTAGATTTAGATTTCAGCCCCTTTACATATGGAGATACCAAATAACCACAAAGATTTTGCAAACTTGATAGGATAATCTGCACTTCCAAATATGACACTTCATTTGAACGTGTAACACCAACGATTCTAGGAAGTGATATTTCAGACCATATGATGATAAAGTTGAGGTTGGCACGCCCAGGTAAAGTTGCATAAGTGGAGAAGAAACAATTGGTAACCTAATAGGCACTATGTGACAATTAAGTCCAATTGCAGTTGTGTTGGTTTTGTGAAACTACGAGATTGGCAGTTCTCTTCTCTTCACCCCCCACCTTTATTTTTCCTAGGCCATGAACAATGGACTTCTACTAATGCTTTCAATTAGGGGTGTACATAAGAACACGAAAAATCGAACCAAACCGAAAACTAAACCAAACCGACCAAAAAGCCCGATACGTTTTAGATTTGGTTTGGTTTTGGTTTTGGTTTTGAATTTTAAAAACCAATCAAATTTGGTTTGGTTTTGGTTTTGGTTTTGAATTTTAAAAACCAATCAAATTTGGTTTGGTTTTGGTTTTAATCAAACAATAACCAAAAATACAGAACCAAACCATCTATAAAAGTATCTATTTAAATTTATTATTACACCTATATATATGTATATTTTTATATAAAGTTTCTAAAATTTTATGGTACATATTAGTCATTTGTATTTTTAGTCTAGTTCTTTGCTATTATAATAATCTAATTATTTATCTTTACATTCTAGTTTAATTGGTAGTTTTATTTTACTAAGTACTAGAATTTATTTCATGTTAAAAATAATCGATTTTTAATTGAGTGCTTAAATTCTTCATCACTATTTGATTCAATTATCATCAATATATCTTGAAAATGATAGATTTCTCAAAGTGCAATTCATTTGATAGTGTTACGTTGAAAATGTAGTCGCTGGAATATGCGTTTGGTAGTGTATGTCTCATATTTAATAAAAAATTGATAAATAACTGAAAAAATCGAAAAACCGACAAAACCCGACATAAACTGAATCGATAAAAAACTGACTCAATTGGTTTGGTTTGGTTCCAATATTTTAAAAACCCACTTACTTGGTTTGATTCCAATATTTCAAAAACTTACTTACTTCGTTTGGTTTCTTTTTAGGGAAAAACCTACCCAAACCGAACCATGAACACCCCTAGCTCTGTCATAGCGAGGACTCAAGTCAATTTTTCATATTTCCAAAAGTGAGCTGT
The DNA here is from genome assembly GCA_000715115.1 of Nicotiana otophora. Classification (NCBI taxonomy): domain Eukaryota; kingdom Viridiplantae; phylum Streptophyta; class Magnoliopsida; order Solanales; family Solanaceae; genus Nicotiana; species Nicotiana otophora. The sequence goes on along the minus strand of AWOL01S0024921.1, from coordinate 12,275 downwards.
GCAGACAAATGTAAGCAAATTTGTAGTAGATGAAAATATATGTTGTAATATATTACCCTCTTAATATTGTACCTGAGAAGATAAAGTTTAAAAAAAGACAGTAAAGAGAACAAAGGAAGATCTCAAATCTTTTACATTAAAGTTCTAGAGTACTACAAAGTATCAAAGAAAGCTGATGATGTACTTCATATGAAGTGAAATTTATTTGGTTCCTATTTTATAAAGGAGCAGTCTGCATCTGTAACACTCCAGACTTTAGACAAATCCCACATCGGCAAAACATAAGAGTGGTATCAGAGCCCTATTGTGCTTTGGCGATGTGGGACTCTGTCTAAAGGCTGGGGTGTTACATACACCCCCTCATTTGGACTCAGTGTCCTCGGTGAGGTTTGCCACACCCCATGGGATTCATCTACACTCAGCACTGAGGTTTGCCCCGCCTAACTGAGATTTGGCTAAATTCAGTTGAACTATGACCTACCATCAATATTGCTGACAAAGGAGTGGCTCTGATACCATTTGTAGCACACCAGCTCGCTAGCGATATTGTCTGCTCTAGGCATAGGACTTCACGGATTTAAAATTCGTCACAAAGGTCTAAGGCTTGTTAACTTATATACCCAGCATCACTCTTGTGTTTTTCCGATGTGGGACTCTGTCTAAAGTGTGGGATGTTACAGTATCATTATGGAATGGAGAAAAAAAATAAGTTAAATAATACAATTGGAAATTCTGATTTTTTTCATCTCCCATTTTTCTTTAGGATAGGAAACACACCAATAATTAAGAAGGCGTGTAGGGGATGCATATACACCAAGATTTCTATATATATGCACCAAGAATCATTTCTTACTTACTGTCATGACCCAAACTCTCACCTGTCGTGATGGCGCCTATCTCAATACTAGGCAAGCCAAAAATCCTAATAAACCACCATTTCTTTTAAATTTGAAAACGAAATAATTAATTAAACGGAAGAAATCTCAAAACTTCAAATATATCACTCCCAAAACCTGGTGTCACTGAGTACATGAGCATCTAATATGAATACAATGTCTAACTGATAAAAAACCATTGTCTGAAAGTATAGAACAATACAATAACCGAAGGAAAGAGAGTCAAGGTCAGCGGACGCCAAACATCTACCGTGATAGTCTCCAACTGATAGTACTCTGAAATCTAACAATCTTCGTGTCCGATAGCACCTGGATCTGCACATGAGGTGCAGAGTGTAGTATGAGTACAACTAACACAATAAGTAACAAGACTAACCTCTGGGCTGAAAGAAATGATGAGCTCTACAGGTCAATAAAAACAATGGTACAGAAATATAGGCATGCTTTCAAGTTCAACAGTAAACTCAGTACAAGTGAAATAGATCAATACTGCATGATATGAGGCATATGACATCTCAGTAGAAAGACCTCAAGTAAATACTAGTCACAAATTATCCGGTCACTTGGTAGTGTTTATGGCTAATCCATCCCAGGGGTATTCCAACCCGTATATATATGCACATCGACTGACAATCAGTCACCCAGTACCGTATAAGGCCAATCTAGCCCTGGGATAATTTATCCCTAAATATAAATGATACTAACAAGATCCATGTCCACATAACTCATTACAATACAAATAAGTAAGGCAAGTCCATGCCCTGGGAAAATCCATCCCAAATATATATATATAAGTAGTAAGTAAGGCAAGTCCATGTCCTAGGAAGTCCATCCCGAATATCGATGATCATCTACGCTCACTAGGGGTATGTACAGACTCCGGAGGGGCTCCTACAGCCCAAGCGTAATACAAAGCCAATATGGCCTACTGCAGGCGGGCAATTCCGATCCGTATAATAACAAAGCATATAAGTCATGCTGCAGGCGGGCAGACCCAATCCATAAAATAGTAAAGCCAATAAGGCCTGTTGTAGGCGGGCAGCCCAAATCCAGAAAATAGTAAAGCCAATAAGGCCTGCTGCAGGCAGGCAGCCCCGATCTAGAACAATAATAATGTATAGAGCCATTCTGGCCTGCTACAGGCGGGCAGCCCCGATCCATTTAATAATAACATATATAAAGCCAAATGGCCTGTTGCGTTGCTCAGCTCAATCCCATAAATATCCTCACAATGGACAATTATTACCGAGTGTGAAATATATATTTTTGAACAATTAATTCAACAACACCACGACCCCATGGGTCCCAAAATATTGGTACGTAGCCTAAACATGATCTTTAATAGGAGCCTCAGCTCAATTTCTCTAATACGTGGAGAATGTTTAAATAATAACATGATTCATTAATCTTACAACTGCACAAGATTTATTCAAGACACAATTTATATGGTGCACGTCCACATGCTCATCACCTATCGTGTATGTCACCTCCAAAATATTTATATCATACCAAATTCGGGGATTCATACCCTCAAAACCAAGTTTAGAAGTGTTACTTACATCAAGCCGTGAAATTCTTATTCTGCAATGTGCTTTCCTCGTGTATTGGTCTCCAAACACCTCGAATTTGGCTATAAATAATTTGTTTCAGTCAATAAAATTCATTGGAATTAATTCCATAAGAAAATAATAATTTTCCATAAAAATCAGAAAATTAGCTCAAACATCGCCAGTGGGGCCTATGTCTCGTAATTCGACAAAAGTTGCAAAATCCGGAAACTCATTCAACCAAGAGTCTAACCATACCAATTTTACCAAAATGCGAGTCTAACTCGACCCTCAAATCTTCAATTTAAACTAAGACGGTTTTCAAACTTTCCCAACTCAATTCACCAATTAAATGATAAAACAACCATGGATTCAGGTAATTTAACCAATATTGACTTAAGAACACTTACCCCATTGTTTTCCTTGAAAAACTCCCAAAAATCGCCTCTTCCCGAGCTCCAATCCGTCAAAAACTTTCAGAACTTGAACTCACTGCCCAGGCTTTTCTTCTTCGCGAACGCACTCAGTGCCTCGCGTTCGCGAAGCACAAAATAGTTCCTGTCAAAATTCCTCCTTCGCAAACGAGACACCACCCTCGCGTTCGCGAAGCACAAAACGCCTCTGCCTCAATGCCTTCTACGCGAACGCGTTCCACCCATCACGAACACGATGCTTCGTTCCCCCACACTACGCGAACACGACACCCCCTACGCGAACGCGTAGACCAATTGCCTGGGGTGCTAAGCTACTTCCTCTCTTCTTCGCGAACGCGTAAAACCTCTCGCATTCGCGATGCACACCCAGTCCACCCTTCGCGAATGCGAAGAGCAAATATTGCCAGCCTCTCAATTCCTCTTCGCGAATACGAGGCTCCACTCGCGAACGCTATGAAGGAAACCAGATGGTGCATCAGAAGAATTCCAGCAGAGTTCCAAGTCCAAAATCCAACCCGTTAACGTTCCGAAACTCGCCCGAGCCCCTCTGGACCTCAACAAAATATACCCACAAGTCCTAAAACATCATACGAACTTAGTTGAACCCTCAAATAACCTAAAACAACGCTAAGACCATGAATTACACCCCAATTCAAGCCTAATGAACTTTGAGATTTCTAATTTCTACAAACGACTCCAGAACCTATCAAATCACGTCCGATTGACCTCAAATTTTGCACACAAGTCATAAATGACATAACAAAGCTATTCAATTTTCCAGAATCAGATTTCAAGCCCGATATCAAAAAGTCAACTCCCCGGTCAAACTTCCCAAAATTAAATTTTCGGCATTTCAAGCCTAATTCCACTACGGACCTCCAAATAATTTTTCGGACATGATCCTAAGTCCAAAATCACCATACGGAGCTATTGGAATAATCCAAATTAAATTCCGAGGTCGTTTACTCATAAGTCAATATCCGGTCAACTATTTCAACTTAAGCTTCCAACATAAAAATTCATCCTTCCAAGTTAACTTTGAAATACCTTAAAAACAAAATTTATAATTCACACAATTCATAATACCTCGTAGGAAGTTATTCAAGACTTCAAATAGTTGAAAGGAGCATAAATGCTCAAAACGACCGGTCGGGTCGTTACAATCTCCCCCACTTAAATGTATGTTCGTAATCGAACGTGCCAAGAGTTGTTCTTAAACTTCAAATCTCTATTCCACCTTACCACACACATACCCGGGGGTGATCTCACGTCACCCTATTCTATATAGGCCTGACAACATAACACAACTGAAAATCATTAATTTAACCTTAGCCCAAAACTTGGAGCCCAATTTCCGACACCAAGAATTCTTTCCAAGATCTAAATCTCACACACCGTATAAGTTTGAACAAGTTGTATCAAGCTATAACCATAACCCCAGATATAATCATGTAACATATTACGCAACTCACATGTTTGCAGCACCATTCCCGATCACAGTAACTACTCAAACCAACCAAGTACAAGTATTAAACCTTATATCAAGCAAAACCTCGTTCCAAAACCTTCGTGCACTGCTGATAATAAATGAAACGTGCAAAAATATCATGACCCCTTATTAGAGCAACAAGCCATGGAGCTCTCTCGCCCCAACCAAAACCATAATCACTTTCTAAGCCGACTTTTAATATTATCCTCCCAATATACCAGAATCAAACCTGATAGTATCTGTTCTAGGTCCAATGACCTTATTTTTATAAAACACAACTATCCCCCAGACACACCACCTCAATATAACTCCAGCCACCACTGCGCAATCCTTGTACCCAAATATGGGAGATGTCTCAAGGAAGAGAACCATATTGCAAGTTCAACAAGCACCACTACACATGTAATGCTATAAGCTTATTATATATAGTAGAACCAAGACACACAAATTTAATAATAGTAACCAGCTCTTATAGAGCTCACATTAACATCACTCGCACGGATAACTCACGTGCTATAGTATCAATACCTGGACCCACTATAACGACCCGGCCGGTCGTTTCGGGAGTTATAGCCCCATTTCCACCATTTCTATTTCCTTTATGCTCTTAAGCTATATTATGTTATATGGGGTTAGTTGGTTTGGGACGGGAGTGGTTTCAAAGTAAATTTAGACATTAGTCTTTTAAGTAGAAACTTAAGTTGGAAAAGTCAACCGGATGCTGACCTATGTTTCAACGATCTCGGATTTGAATTCTAATGGTCTCGTTAGCTTCGTTAGGTGATTTTGGACTTAGGAGTTCATCCGGAATGTGATTTGGAGGTCCGTGGTAGAATTAGGCTTGAATTGGCAAAATTAGAAATTTGGCGATTTTTGGTCGGCAGTGGAAAATTTGATATCGGGGTCAGAATGGGTTCGTAGCATCATTTGTGACGTGAGTGCAAAATTTGAGGTCATTCGTACGTGTTTTTGATGGTTTCGGTATCGGTTGCCGAATTTGGCAATTTAGAAGTTCTTAGGCTTGAAGCTGAGGGTAATTTGGTGATTTGATGTTTTTTTGGGTGATTTGAAAGTGTGACTAAGTTTATATGTTGATATATGACTTGTTGGTAATTTTGGTTGATGTCCCGAGGGCCTCGGGGTGATTCCGGATGATTAACGGGCTTGTCGAAGTTGGAAAATGCAGCTGAAGCTGCTACTATTGCTATTTCCGCACCTGCGGAAGGAGTGAGTGGCAGGTGTGAGGTCGCTGGTGCGCGTGGGGAGTTCGCAGGTGCGGGCAATGCTGGGCTAGGTAGGTTGCGTAGGTGCGAGTTGGAGGTCGCATCTACGAGCCCGTAGGTGCGAAACCTGGGGCGCAGATGCGGAAAGGGGGATGCTGGGCAGGCTTCACAGAAGCGGAGCACGAGCGCGCAAGTGTGCCTTCGTAGGAGTGCGAATTTGCTGCACATATGCGGAAAAATGTGTGGCCAAGACTGGAGCGCAGGCACAAAGGATTTGGCCGCACCTGCGAGCCCGCATGTGCGAAGCCTGGAGCGCAGGTGCGAAAGCTGGGGAATTAAGAGGACTTCGCGGATGCGGCACCTTGTCCGCAGGTGCGGTCCCGCAGGCGCAGAAAAAGAGCCCGCATGTGCGAAAAACTTTTGTAGAAACCATAAATAGAACCCTTCGCGATTTTGGTTCATTTCCACCATTTCCAAGCCGATATTTGGAGCTTTTAGAGTGATATTTGAAGGGTGATTCAAGGCCTATACTATCTTTAGTGACGCACATGCTAGGTGACAGGCGTGTGGGCATGCACTATTAGGGATTCGTGACTTGGTCCGTCCCGTAGCAACTGTAAAGTTGCATACTTTGTTGAAACTATATGATACTTATATGGTTTAGAAAGAATTTCTATAAATTGGGCTGAATGCCATGTTTGGGCCTTGCGCCAATGCTGTTTCGACCATTAGGGGTTGTTTCTTACCATCCTCTCATTGTTTTCGATTTAAAATCTATACTCAGTCATGTTTATACTTGTTTACCGCATAACTCAATTTTATGACTCTATTTTGATGCATATAAATATTTTGGGCCGAATGCCCTGTTTTACTGAAATGCCCGAGTGGCTTGAGAGGTTTATGACTGAGTGAGGCCGAGGGCCTGATTTGTGAGGATGCGTGTGAATAGGTACTGCCCGCCTGCATCATACTTTATTATTATAGCACGTGAGTTGTCCATGCAGCTCGTGAGTTGTTCGTGACAGATTGGTATCAGAGCCTAGGTTACATAGGTCTCACGAGTTATGAGCGGATTTAGTAGAGTGTTGCGGATCGGTACAAAGACATCTGTACTTATCTTCGAGAGGCTGCAGAACCCATAGGAAAATTTCACTTTCTTGTATTCTATCGTGCGAAATTGATTCAGCTTGAAACATAACTCTTTGAATTCCTTCCACGCATTCGTAGGCGCACATGAGTGCTTGGTATCAGTTGTTCATCTCCGACTTGTGATTCTATGAATGAGGTTCGAGATGTGTATTATGTGTTTTGGTGATGGACTAGTCTGGAGGACTTGAGGCCAGGTTTAAACCGTAGCTTCGGCTCGATAGCTTCAGTTGTAACTTGTACATTTGGACTCATATGTCCGGTAATGCCCCTACAAGTGGAATTCATGGCTCGATGAGTGGTCGAATGGCTTTGTGATGAGTATGATGTAACTGTAGGATGTGTTAAGACGATTTGAATGTGACGAGAAGTGTTTCCTTGTAATGTAAAGGAAGGCCATTGGGCACCTGATATTTTGTTTTGATGTGACGTACGGTCTCGAGTGTGAATGTTTTGAAGGATCTTTCACGTTGTTAAATTTTGGGGCAAATTAAATTCTTATGTCTTGTCAATGAGTTTGGACTTAAGAAAAGTAAGTGATTGTGTAGTAATTGTGGTTGCGAATGGGTATTTTTGATATTAATGGCTCTAGAAAGATGATCTTTGAAGAGACTTAGAGTCGGTAACATTTTATTGGTTGAGGTGTGACAGAGATACATTTCGATTTGATGTAGCAGTTGAGTAGCAAAGTATGAGGGAAGACATGATGGGAACTGTTTCGCGATGGTTGAAGTACTAGCAGGTCAAGTAGGAGAAGTAGAGGTTGAGAAGTTTCTTAAAGGAGATGATTTAACTGAAGTAAGAGTGGCAGATTAGCATATGAATTCACTAGTAGGGTAGTCGTGCGCCTTGAGAAAGTGTATAATGGTTTGGAATCGTGTTAGTATGTGAATCGGCCTGCAGACTCTATTTGGAGTAATAGTTAGTGTACAAAGGAAAAATTGAATATCGCAGAAAGGAGTGTGTTTGAAATGAATAGAGGCATGAAGAGCTGATTATCGTGTCAGGTGCAATATGACTTGAGTTCGGGGGGTATTGTTGACATACAGTTGATGTCAATAGGAAAGTGCATACTTATACAAATGGTGGGCGAGCATGAACTCAGGAGAATTTATGGATTTAGTGGTCGTTGCACTCAGTGCAGTGTCATTGGAAGATGTCGGTAAGGAATTCCACAAGTGGGTCATCTCCTGTGTGCAGCTAGCGGTGGCATGATATTGATGAAGCTTTTGCGAGGAATATTACTTGCTACCCGATAGGAGGTCGCGTGTATGATTTTGGCTAGAGATTCATATTGTTCATGAAAGGCTTAATAAAAGACTTTGAGAAGTCTGGCAGGTTGACGGTGCGAGACCTTGGTAATTGAGAAGGAGAAATCCTTACGGGTACTAATTTTATATAATTGTAGCTTAAGGCTAAGTGAGGAAGTCTGCTATCGACAAGTTGATTGCACGGTTATGGGTCGTATTAGTTTCGGTTTGGGGTATACCGGTGAATCAGTTATGACTTATAGAAGTCGAGATCGAGGATGACTCAGGTAAAGGAGTTTTTGGACAAAAGTTGTATTATACTCTATGGTTATAGGAGGACCATAAAATAATTGAGTGGTTATTCACAGAGAATGTAGTGTACATGGAGCGGGAATTTGCTCGGTTGCGTAGGAGTGTGGGTTACTATTTATTCCCTTGGGTGTTGGTGTGCTAATGGGACACAGGTCGTTTCGGTCCATTTGGTCGGTTAATTCGAGATTTGAGTAGAGTGGATGACTCTCGAGAATGGTTCCAATGGATTCAATATTTATGAATATGGCTAAAAAACTGGGAGTTACATTGAATGGTGTTGAGACTCGTGGCATCTTATATCATTGTGAATTATGCATTTCAGTATCAAGAAGGTGAAGGAAACAGTTTTAGGTTCACATAAAGTCTCTTCGGAGTAGGCATTTTTGGTTGTGGAACCTTTGGGATACATAACAATGGAATTCGGCGGCTTATAAGCCTTAGGGCGACTTGATTCTATGCTAGAGTTCGTGGGGTAAGTTTTAGTTAAGGATAGTAGTGTTCTAACAAAACAAAGTAGCAATTTGAAGGCAATTTAGAAAGAACTTGGAGAAATAGGACGGCTTGGTAGTAGGCTGGGTTAGCACAATAATGGGTATGATCAGTTCTTTGGGTACCTATGATATGGCTAGTATCTACAGGTGTTTCGTGGCAATGCTCTCGAATTTGGCAACCTGTGTGGCTTGGTGGAGTTAGAGGAATTCAGTTCAGATAGCTTGGTTATGTGCAAATGGATTTCAAAGTGTTCATGATGGATTCTACCATGGTTTGAACCGGATATTTTCTACCGATGTATGAAACGTGTTGTGTGTTATAATTTCCCCCTAGAAAGAAGCAAGAAATAGGTTTCTGACTAATAAGGTATGTGATTTGCTAGTGACTCAAAGTTAATAATGGAATTCTTATGCTTGTCACATGATGGCATAATAGATGTGGTCTGTTGTGCGGGAATAGGATTTACATGTACAAGGTCAAAGTTCACTTTTGAAGGGAAGGACATAAATTCTTAGGCAGCATGGACTATTTTAGATGACTAGGTAAATGATATTACTGTTTGGTATGGCTTGATGAGAGTGTACATTTCAGAAGGGGTAGTGTGTTTTGATTTATGGGTTCTTCGCTGGTGTTGCGGCACTCTCCTGGTTGATCGACTGTTGATATTCAAATTTTTGCGAGGTGGTACTAAAGAATTATTTTTAAGTATTTCTCATGGGATGATTGTGTATGAGAGAGGTGTTAGGCATTCGGGCGGTGGAGGTGGAATCAAATATGGTGATTCATGTGTTCTATGAAACTAGAGATTGGGAGTTCTCAGGAGCATATTGTTTCATGGTTGTGGATTGTGAAGTTGTGGCCGGAGCTAGCCAGATGATAGAAGGTATTATGATTCCGTCATGGTGGACTTTCGGAGGTTGTTTATCTATTGGTGGCTGACCATAGTTGATTTGGGGCCCATTGGTAGGCCCAATTAGGATGTGTATTCTACACCGAGCCGGATTGGCTGGCTCCATAGTGCTATTGTTGAAGGTTGTGCCATTCAGTTGATGTGGAGATTATTCATGTTCTGAAATGATCTATGAGTTACTCTTCTATGCTACGAGGAGTTGTGATTCGTTGGTTACATGTACCTATGGTGCGATTCTATGGTGGTCATATAGCGGAATTTGAGCGAGAATAGTACTGGATATTGCTTGGTTGATGGAGAATTGGTCATGTTCTTTCGGGTTTTGTGTGGCATGGTGTCGTTTGCTTCTCCATGGTTATGGTAATGAACTTTGGGTACTTGATGTCGAATTGTGCATGTTATTAATTTTAGCAGGGTGGCTTGAGGTATTTCATATGGACCTGTATGGGATAGGGTGACATGGGATCACCCCCGGGTATGTGCATGGTAAGGTTACACAGCCATTTCTTGGCTTTTGGAACAACTCTCGGCACGTTTGAGGACGAACATATGTTTAAGTGGGGGAGGATGTAATGACCCGGCCGGTCATTTCGGGAGTTATAGCCCTGTTTCCCCCATTTCTGTTTCCTTTATGATATTAAGCTATATTATGTTATATCAGGTTAGTTAGTTCGGGACCGGAGTGGTTTCTGAGTAAATTGAGACACTTAGTCTCTTAAATAAAAACATAAGTTTGAAAAGTCAACCGGATGTTGACCTATGTGTCAACAATCTCGGATTTGAATTCTGATGGTTCTGTTTGCTTCGTTAGGTGATTTTGGACTTAGGACTGCGTCCGGAATGTGATTTGGAGGTCCGTGGTAAAATTAGGCTTGAATTGGCAAAATTAGAAATTTGGCGATTTTTTACTGGCAGTGGAAAATTTTATATCGGGGTCGGAATGGAATTCCAGAAGTTGGAATGGGTTCACAGTGTCATTTGTGATGTGTGTGCAAAGTTTGAGGTCATTCAGACGTGGTTTTGTTGGTTTCAGCATCGGTTGCCGAATTTGGAAATATAAAAGTTCTTAGGCTTGAATCCGAGGGTAATTTGGTGATTTGATTTTGTTTTGAGTGATTCGAAGGTTCGAATAAGTTTGTATGTTAATATATGACTTGTTTGTAATTTAGGTTGAGGTCCCGAGGGCCTCGGGGTGATTCCGGGTGGTTAACGGACTTGTCGAAATTGGAAAATGCAGCGGAAGCTACTGCTACTGCTATTTCCGCACATGCGGAAGGAGGAGTCGCAGGTGCGAGGCTGCTGGTGCGCGTGGGGAGTTCGCATGTGCGGGCAATGCTGGGCTAGGCAGGTTGCGCAGGTGCGAGTTGGAGGTCGCATCTGTGAAACTTGGGGCGCAGATGCGAAAAGGGGGATGCTGGGTAGGCTTCGCAGAAGCGGAGTATGACAAGCAGGTGCGCTTTCCCAGGCGCGAGAAAAATGTGAGGCCAAGGATGAAGCGCAGGCGCAAAGGGTTTGGTCGCACCCGCGAGCCCGCATGTGCGAGGCCTGGAGTGCAGGTGCGTAAGTTGGGGAATTAAGTGGAGTTCGCGGATGCGGCACCTTCACCGCAGGTGCGGTCCCGCAGGCACGGAAAAACAGCGCGCAGGTGCGAAAAACCTGGGCAGAAACCATAAATAGAACCCTTCGCGATTTTGGTTCATTTCCACCATTTTCAAGTCGGTTGTTGGAGCTTTTGGAGTGGTTTCTGAAGGGTGATTCAAGGGCTATCAGTGAGGTAAGTTTCTTGAGACCTAATACTTGTATACATGGTGATTTTCCGTTGTTTAATCAATGTAATTAGTGAAAATGAGGGGTTAGGGCTTGGAATTTTTAAGAGTTTAATTTAAGGATTTTAAGGACCAAACGATGTCGGATGTTGATGAATTTGGAATGGTTAGACTCGTGAGTTAATGAGCTTTCTAGTTTTGTAAATTTTGTTGGATTTCGAGACGTGGGCCCGGTGGCCGGGTTTGAGCCAATTTCTGATTTTGGTTTAATTTGATAGTTTTTCTTGTGGAGTTCATTCCATTAGCGTATATTGATGGTATTGTACTGATTGTAAAAAGATTTGTAGCATTTGGAGGCCGAGTCTAGAGACANCAAGAGCATTGCGGGGTAGAGATTTGACCGGTTTGAGGTAAGTAACAATTGTAAATCTAGTCCTGAGGGTATGAAACCCCAAATTTTGTATCATTCTACTATCTTTAGTGACGCACATGCTAGGTGACGGGCATGTGGGCGTGCACTGTTGGGGATTGTGACTTGGTCCATCCTGTAGCAACTGTAAAGTTGCATATTTTATGGAAATTATATTATACTCATGTGTTTTAGAAAGAGTTTCTGCAAACTGGGATGAACGCCATGTTTGGGCCTTGCGCCAATGCTGTTTGGACCCTTAGGGGCTGTTTCTTACCATCCTCTCATAGTTTTCAATTGAAAATCTATACTCAGTCATGTTTATACTTGTTTACAGTATAACTCAGTTTTATGACTCTATTTTTATGCATATAAATATTTTGGGCCGAATGCCCTATTTT
>AWOL01S0024913.1:0-34829 GCA_000715115.1 Nicotiana otophora | reverse complement strand
TTGTTTCTCCATGACCGTTTCTTGTGTTTTGGGATTTTAAGGCCATAAAATAGGAATTTAGAACAATTCTCAAATTTTTTGTGCTACATACAGTACACGCCATCTCCATGAATTCGGGCGACCAGCCTCGAATATTCTAAAATTTTGCGAGCCCATCAAAAATGACCTAATGAACAATAGTCATCGCTTCGCCATGACCGTTCATCAGGTTTTGGTATTTTAGGGCGATGAAATAGGAATTCAGGACGTTTTCTAGATTTTCGCGTGCAATAGTCCACACCATCTACTTGAATTCTGGCGACCGACCCTGAATCTCCTAAAATTTTGCGGACCTATAAAAAGAGACCTAATGAACAATATTTACTACTTCTCAATGACCGTTCCTCATCTTTTGATTTTTAGGGTCATAAAACAAGAATGTAGGATAATTCCCAGATTTTCGTATGTTATAATCCACGTCATCTGCATGAATTCAGGCGACCGGCCCCGAATCTCCTAAAATTTTGCAGGCTGCAAAAAATAACCTGATCAACTATAGTCATCATTTCACCGTAACAATTTCATGTTTTTGGCCTTTTGGGGCCATAAAACAGGAATTCAGGACAATTCTAACATTTACTTATGCTATAGTACATGCCATCTCAATGAATTCGAGTGACCGGCCCCGAATCTCCTAAAATTTTACAGGCTCATAAAAAATAACCTTATGAACAATAGTCACGATCTCCATGACCGTTCCTCAGATTTTAGCTTTTTAGGACCATAAAATAAGAATTGAGAAAGATTCTTAGATTTTTGTATGCTATAATCCACGCCATATGTATGAATTCAGGCGACCGACCCCGAATCTTTTAAACTTTTGCGATCCAATTAAAAATGTCCTAAGGTATAATAGTCACTACTTATTCATGACCGCTCCTCTTTTTTTGTGTTTTAGGACCATAAAACGGGAATTTATGACGATTCTCCGATTTTCGTGTGCTATGTCCATGCGATCTGCACGAATATGGGCGACCGGCACCGAATCGCCTAAAAGTTTGCATGCCTATCACAAATGACCCAATGAACAATAGTCATCGCTTCACCAGGATTGTTCCTCATATTTTGGTGTTTTAGGGCCATAAAACAGGAATTCAGAACGATTACCAGATTTTCGTATGGTATACTCCACGTCATCAGCATGACTTCGGGCGACCGACCCTGAATCTCCTAAAGGTTTATGGGCCCGTAAATAAAATATCTAATAAACAATAGTTATCGCTTCTCCACGACCGTTTCTCATATTTTGGTATTTTATGGCCATAAAATGGGAATTCAAGGCAATTCCTAGATTTTCGTGTGATATACTCCACGGCTTCTGCATGAATTCGGGCGACCGGCCCTGGATCTTCTAAAATTTCTCTGTCCCATAAAAAATAACCTAATGAAGAATAATCATCGCTTCTCATTACCTTTCCTCATTTGTTTGTGTTTTAGGGTCATAAAATAAGAATTTAGGACGATTCTCATATTTTTGTGCGCTATAATACATGCCATCTCTATGAATTCGGGCGACCGATATCGAATATCCTAAATTTTTGCGGGCCCATAAAAATGACCTAATGAACAATAGTCATCTCTTCGCCATGACCGTTTCTCATTTTTTGGTATTTTAGTGCGATAAAATAGGAATTTAAGATGATTCCCAGATTTTTATTTGCAATAGTCCACACCATCTGCTTGAATTCGGGCGACCGGCCCCGAATCATCTAAAATCTTGCGAACCTATAAAAAGCGACCTAATGAACAATAATTACTACTTATCCATGATTGTTCCTCATTCTTTGGTGTTTTAGGGCCATAAAAATACGCCATCTTCATGAATTCGGGCGAGTGACCCTGAATCTCCTTAAATTTTGCAGGCCCATAAAAAGAGACCTAATGAACAATAGTTATCACTTCGTCATGACATTTCCTCATATTTTGGCATTTTAGAGCCATAAAACAAGAATTTAGGATGATTTCAAGATTTTCGTGTGTTATATAGTCCACGTCATCTGCATGAATTCGGCCGACAGACCCCGAATCTCGAAAAGTTTTGTGGTTCCATAAAAATAACCTAATTAACAATAGTTATCGCTTCTACATGGTCGTTCCCCTTTTTGGTGTTTTAGGGCCCTAAAACAGGAATTCCTGTCCACGCCATCTGCATGAATTCAGGCGAAAAAAATGACGTAATGAACAATAGTCATCGCTTCTCCATAATCGTTGCTCATTTCTTCACGTTTTAGGGCCATAAAATAGGAATCGACAATTCTGTATTTTTTGTCTACTATAGTCCACACCATCTGCATAAATTCGGGCGACCGGCCCCGAATCTCCTAAATTTTTGATGGCCCATAATAAACAACCTAATGAATAATAGTCATAGCTTCACTATGACCGTTCCTAGCTTTTTGATATTTTAGGGCCATAAAACAGGAATTCAAGACGATCCTTAAATTTTCGTTTGCTATAGTCTATGCTATCTGTATGAATTCGGGCGACCGACCCTAAATCTCCTAGAATTTTGTGAGCCCGTAAAAAATTACCTAATGAACAATAGGCATCACTTAGCCATGTCAGTTCCTCGTTTTTGGTATTTTAGGGCCATAAAATAGGAATTTAGGATGATTCACAAATTTTCATGTACTATAGTCCACATTATCTTCATGAATTCAGGAGACCGGCCCCGAATCTCCATAAATTTTGTGGGCCAATGGAAAGCGACCTAATGAATATAGTCATCATTTTTCCATGACCGTTCCTTATTGTAGCACCCCGAACAATTTCGAAGTACTTAAGCGCTATTAAGAAAATTGATGTGTACTAATTATATTATTTTGTGTGCAGACAAGGACTATTAATATGATGGATATCAATTAGATATGATAATAATTGTCTGAGGTATATCATAAGTGATGTGGGGTCTAAGGAGAGCCCTAAGTCTAAGTCAAGTTGGAAATTACATGATAAACTAAAGTTCCAAATGAGTACACACAAAACTAAACTTTGGATGAGTATATCTACATATATATAAATGGTTATGTGATGTAAAACATATCAAATGAAATATCTTCAAGTCTAGTTTCTAACACTTCAAATCGTTTGTCATTTGGACATTCCTACAAGACATTATGACCAAATTACCAAAGGCTGGCGGAGGAGCCTGCGAATGCGAAGCATCCGGGGTCGCGTCCGAAAGAGAGGCTGGCAGTGAAGTGCTGCCATAGCGTCCGGGTTCGCATCCAAGCGTCAAAGAGGAGAGAAGTGGGTATGCGAAACATCCGGTACGCATCCGAAATCGGGAAATGTGGGCTTATAAATACAAGGTTGGGGGAGGGGAGTATTTTGTGTATTTGGGGGTTAGGGTTGCGATTTGGAGCTCAAATCAAGACCAATCAACAAAGATAAGTTGTTAATGATGTTTTGGGTTGATTATTACTTAATATACAAGAGTTCTAACATCATTCTTACATCCAAATACTAGATTTCTTTATCAAATCCCCAAGAACGCAAAAATCACCAAAGTATTGATTTTTCAAGATTGATCTACTAGAGGTAATTCCAATACTTCAAACTCGTTTATTATGAGTAGGTAGAAGTATTTGAAGCATTTGTTACAAGTTTTAATGGTTGAAAGATTGGATTATAAAACTCTAGTTCATGGCATGAATAGTACTTTTGAGAAAATAAGGGAGAAGATGAATGGTAATCTTGATGATGAAATTTACGAATACAATGAACCTATGGAATAATTTGTTAGCAAAAGATGGAAGTGATCAACTAAGTACTAACCCGAATTGTATATTTTGCAAGTGTTGATTATCGAAGACGATGAATAGTAACTTGGTGGCAATGAACAATTGACGTAGTATCATTAATGACTCTGAATGGATATTAAAACATAAGAATGAAGTTGAATGGTCTAGCATGTAAAACTATTTGGCGATTTGAGTTGTTGGAGGCTTGTAGGCAACTTGTGAGACATATATGGATGTTGATCAATATCTTAGGTCATATTCTGATGTAATTAGGATATCTAATTATAGATATCGACTTGTTGGTGATGTCGAGCATTTTAATCAACATTGGAATGATGGAGGATGATTGAAAGCTTGTAAATGTTAATAAAGCGAAAGCGATGTAAGTTGATTAAAACTTATTCTTCTTGAGAGACTTTCTCTAAAAGCATATTTCGAGTTAATACTTAAGTTGTTTGCAAATGTGCTTTCGTGCTTGTGGGAACAAACAAGTAAGGATGTCTCCATGTACTAGAATATTACCGTTCCTAGTTTTTTGGCATTTTAGATCCATAAAATTGTAATTCCGCTTGATTCCTAGATTTTTGTATGCTATAGCCCACCCAATCTGTATGGGTCAGGGCGATCGGACCTGGATTGCCTAAAATTTATCTGGCCCAATAAAAAAAAACTAAGGAATAATAGCCATTGCCTCGCCATGACGGTTTCTCATTTTTTGGTGTTTTAGGATCATAAAAATTAAATATTGCCCAATTTTCAGATTTTTGTTTGCTAATCTACAAGTGTCCGAGAGACCAGACCCGGATCGTCTAAAATTTTGCTGGCCCATCAATACCTATCTAAGGAATAAATGTCATCACCTCGCCATGATTGTTCCTCGTTAATTGGCATTTTAGGGCCATAAAACTAGAATTCTGCTCGTTTCTCAGATGTTTGTGTGCTATACCCCACACCATCTGCATGGGTCGGCGACCTGACCCGGATCCCCTAAAATTTTAACGGCCTATAAATAAAGACCTTAGGAATAAACATCATTGCTTGCCAAGATCGTTCCTCATTTATTGGAATTTTAGGGACATAAAACTGAAATTCCGCCTGATTCCCAGATTTTCGTGTGTTATAGTCCACGCCATCTACATGGGCTAGAGCGACTGGACCCCGATTGCCTAAAATTTTGCCGACCCATAAAAAATGACCTATGAACAATAGTCATCGCCTCGCCATGACAGTTCCTTATTTTTTGGCATTTTAGGGCTAAGAAACTGGAATTCCGCAGGATTCCCATATTTTCACGTGATATAGCCCATGCCATCTTCATGCATCCGGGAGAACGCAACTAGATCGCCTAAACTTTTACCGTCCCATAAAAACCAATCTACTGAACAATAGTCATCGCCTGACCATGGCGTTCCTTAGTTTATGGTATGTTAGGGTCATAAAATTAGAATTCCACTTGATTCCCATATTTTCGTGTGCTATATCTCATGCCATCTGTATGGGTCTAGGCGATAGGACCTCGATCGCCTAAAAAATTTTCGGCCCATTAAAAATGACCTATGAACAATAGTAATTGCCTTGCCATGACTGTTCCTAGTTCTTTTGGCATTTTAGGTCCATAAATCTGGAATTCATAGATTTTCATGTGCTATCAAAAACGAACTCGGGTCATAAAATATTTTTGGCCTATAAAAAACGAACTAAAGAACAATAATCATCACCTCGCCTCACCACAACCGTTCCTTATTGTTTTGCATGTTAGGGCCATAAAACTAGAATTTTGCCCGATTCACAGATTTTCGTGTGCTATAGCCCACGACATCTGCATGGGTCCGGGCGACCGGACCCGAACCACCTAAACTTTTACTGGCCTATCATAAATAATCCAAGGAACGATAATCATCACCTCGCCACAATCGTTCCATAATTTAGGTATTTTAGGGCCATAAAACTGGAATTTTCTCAATTCCCAGATATGCGTATGCTATAAACCCACGCCATCTGCATAAGTATGGACGACTGGACCCGAATCGCCTAAAATTTTGCCGTTCCATAAATAATGACATAAGCAATAATAGTCATTGCCTTTCCATGATCGTTCCTCATGTTTTGGCGTCTAAGGGCCATAAAAATCAAAATCTGCCAGAGTCATAGATTTTCATGTGCTATAGCCCATGCCATTTGTATGCGTCCGGGAGACCGGACCTGAATCACCTAAAATGATACTGCCCATAAACAATGACCTATGGAACGATAAACATCACCTCTCCATGATAGCTCCTCATTTTTGGTGTTTTAGGGCTATAAAACTGGAATTCTGCCCAATTCCTAGATTTTCGTGTGCTATAACCCATGCCATCTGCATGGGTCCAGGTGACCGGACTAGAATCGACTAATATTTTGTCAGCCCATAAAAAATGATCAAAGGAACAATATTCAATGCCTCGACACGACTATTCCTCAGGTTTTGGCATATTAGGGCCATAAAACTGAAATTTCGTCCGACGTCCAAATTTTTGTGTGCTATAGCACATGCCTTCTCCATAGGTCCGGGCGACCAGACCCCAATTTCCTAAATATTTTCCGGCCAATCAAACATGACCTAATAAACAATAGTCATTGCCTCGCCATGACCGTTCTTTATATTTTGGCATTTTAGGGCTATAAAATAGGAATTTCATGGATCCGAGCGAACAAAATCTGATCACCTAAAATTTTACCGGTTCATAAAAAATGATCTAAGGAATAATGGTCATCGCCTGGACATGACCGTTCCACATATTCTAGTATTTTAGTGCCATAAAATATGAATTCCGCCCTATTCCCAGATTTTCATGTGTTATAGCCCATGCCATTTGTATGGGTCCAGGTGATCGGACCCTGATCGCCTAAAATTTTACCGGCCAAAAACAAATAACCTATGAACAATAGTCATCACCTTGCCATGACCGTTCCTAGGTTTTTGGCATTGTAGGTCCATAAAACTGGAATTATGTTTGATTCCTAGATTGTTTTGTGCTATATCCCACGCAATCTTCATGGGTGTGGGCAATCGAACCCGGATAGCCTAAATTTTAACTAGGGAATAATATTCATCATCTCGCCATGACCGTTCTCATTTTTTAGAGTTTTAGGACCATAAAACTAGAATCCTACCCGATTCTCAGATTTTTGTGTGCTAATCTACAAGGGTCGGGGCGACCGGATTCAAATAGCCTAAAATTTTTCTGGCCCATCAAAACCGATATAAGGAATAATAGTCATTTTCTCATCATGATTGTTCCTCGTTATTTGTCGTTTTATGCTCATAAAACTGGAATTCCGCCTAACTTTCAGATTTGTGTGTTATACCCCATGCCATCTGCAATGGTCCAGCGACCGGACCCGAATCGCCTGAAATTTTAACGGCCCATGAAAAACGACCTAAGGAACAAAAGTTATCGCCTTTCCATGATCATTCATCGTTTATTGGCATTTTAGGGCCATAAAAGTGGAATTCTGCCTGATTTCCAGATTTTTGTATGTTATAGTCCATGCCATCTACATGGACCCGAGCGACCGAACACCCATTGCCTAAAATTTTGCCGACCCATAAAAAATGACCCATGAACACTAATCATCGCCTCGCCATGATCATTCCTCATTTATTGGCATTTTAGGGCCATAAAATTGGAATTCCGTCCCATTCCCAATATTTTATGTGTATAGTCCACGCCATCTACATGGGTTCGAGCGACCGAACCTGGATCGCCTAAATTTTACAACCCATAAAAAATTATCAATGAACAATAGTCATCGCCTCGCCATGACAGTTCCTCATGTTTTGGAATATTAGGGCCAAGAAACTCGTATTCTATATGATTCCTATATTTTCATGTGCTATAGCCCACACCATCTTCATGGGTCGGGGCGAACGAAACTGAATCGCCTATAATTTTACCGGCCCATAAAAACCGACTTATGGAACAATATTCATCTCCTGACCATGACTGTTCTTCAGTTTTTGGCATTTTAGGGCCATAAAATAGAATTTCTCCTGATTCCCAGATTGTTTTGTGCTATAGCCCATGACATCTACATGGGTCCGGGCGATCGGACTTCGATCGCCTAAAATTTTCTCGGCCCATCAAAAATGACCTATGAACAATAGTCATCCCATTTCCATGACCGTTCCTAGTTTTTTGGCATTCTAGGTCTATGAAACTGGAATTCCGCTTGATTTCTAGTTTTTCATGTGCTATAGCCCACGCCATCTTTATGGGTCCAGGCGACCGGACTCGGATCACCTAAAATTTTTCTGGCCCATCAAAACCCATCTAAGGATTAATAGTCATCGCCTCTCCATGACCGTTCCTCATTAAATAGCATTTTAGGACCATAAAATTGGAATTCCATCCGATTCTCATATTATTTATGTGCTACTCCGCACGCCATCTGCACGGGTCTGGTGATCGGATCCGGATCGCCTAAGATTTTAACGGCCCATCAAAAATGTCCTAAGGAACAAAATTCACTGTGTTGCCAAGATCGTTCCATATTTATTGGCATTTAAGGGCCATAATACTGGAATTCTGTCCGATTCTCAGATTTTTGTGTGCTATAGTCCACGCCATCTACATGGGCTAGAGCGACCGGATCCCGATCGCCTAACATTTTTCCAACCCATAAAAAATGACATATGAACAATAGTCATCGTCTCACCATGACTGATCATCGTGTTTTGCCATTTTAGGGCTAAGAAACTGGAATTCAACAGGATTCCTAGATTTTCATGTGCTATAGCCCACGCCATTTTCATGGGTCCGGGCGAACGAAAGTGGATCGCCTAAAATTTTACCGGCCCATAAAAATCGACCTATTGAACAATAGCCATAGCCTGACCATGACCGTTCCTCAGAGTTTGGCATTTTAGGGCGATAAAATTGGAATTCCGCTCGATTCTCAGGTTTTGTGTGCTATAGCCCATGCCTTCTCCATGGGTCCGGGCGATCGGACCTCGATCTCCTAAAAATTTTTCCGGCCCATCAAAAATGACCTATGAATAATAGGAATCACCTTGCCATGACCGTTCCTAGTTTTTTGGCATTTTAGGTCCATAAAACTGGAATTCCGCTTGATTCCTAGATTTTCGTATGCTATAGCCCACACCATCTGCATGGTTCGGGTGACGGACACGGATCTCCTAAAATAATTTTGGCCCATTAACAATAAACTAAAGAACAATATTCATCGCCTCTCCATGACCGTTCCTCATTTTTTACATGTTAGGGCCATAAAACTAGAATTCTATCTAATTTCTAGATTTTCGTGTGCTATGCCCACGCCATTTGCATGGGTCCGAGCGACCGGAACCGAATCACCTAAAAGTTTACTGGCCTATCCTATAATCATCACCTCGCCACAACCGTTGTATATATTTGGTATTTTTGGGCCATAAAACTGGAATTTTGCTCAATTCCTAGAGTTTCGTGTGCTATAGCCTATGTCATCTACATGTGTCTGGAAGACTAGACCCCGATCACCCAAAATTTTACGGGTCCATAATAAATGACCTAAGAAACAATATTCATCGCCTTTCCATGACCATTCCTCATTTGTTGGCGTTTTAGGGCCATAAAAATAAAAATCTACCTGATTCCTAGATTTTGGTATGGTATAGCCCACGCCATTTGCATGCGTGTGGGAGACCGAACCCGAATCACCTAAAATGTTACTGCCCATAAATAATGACCTATGGAACGATAAACATCACCTCGCCATGATAGCTCCTTATATTTGATGTTTTAGGGGTCATAAATTTGAAATTCTACCCAATTCCTAGAGTTTCGTATGTTATAGCCCACGCCATCTACATGGGTCTGGGAGACCGGACTTGGATCGCCTAATATTCTGTCGGCCCATAAAGAATAACCAATGGAACTATAGTTAATGCCTCGTCATGACCATTCCTCGGTTTTTGACATTTTAGGGCCATAAAACTGAAATTCCGCCAGATTCCCAGATTTTTGTGTGCTATAGTCCACGCCATCTACATATTATAGGTCGACCCGACCCCAATTACCTAAAGATTTTACTACCCATCAAACACGACCTAAGGATAGTCATTGCCCCGCCATGACCGTTCCTCATTTTATGGTATTTTAGGGCCATTAAACTAGAATTCCGCCCGATTCCCAAATGTTTTGTGTTATAGCACACGCCATCTTCATGGATCCGGGCGAACAAAATCGTATCACCTAAAATTTTACCGGGCCAAAAAATGACCTAAGGAACAATAGTCATCGCCTGACCATGACCGTTCCTCATATTTTAGTGTTTTAGGCCAGAAAATATGAATTCCACCATATTCCCAGATTTGCGTGTGCTATAGCCTATTCCATTTGTATGGGTCCGGGTGGTCAGACCTCCATCGCCTAAAAGATTTTCGGCCCATCAAAAAGTACCTATGAACAATAGTCATTGCATTTCCATGACCATTTCTAGTGTTTTGGCATTTTAGGTCCATAAAACTGGAATTTCGCTTGATTCCAAGATGGTTTGTGCTATAGCCAATGCAATCTGCATGGGTCCGGGTGATCAAAACCGGATAGCCTAAAATTTTGCCGGCCTAACAAAAACAAAAAATAGTCATCACCTCTCCGTGACCGTTCCTCATTTTTTGGCATTTTAGGACCATAAATTTGGAATCCTGGTCGATTCCCAGATTTTTGTGTGTACAAGGATCTGGGCGACCAAACTCGGATCGCCTAAATTTTTCTGGCCCATCAAAACTGTTCTAAGGATTAATAGTCATCGCCTCACCATGATCGTTCCTCTTTAATTGTCGTTTTAGGCCCATAAAATTAGAATTTTGCCCAATTCTCAGATTGTTGTTTATTATACACCATGCCATCTGTATGGGTCCGGGGACCGGACCCGAATCGCCTAAAATTTTAACGGCAAATGAAAAATGACCTAAGGAACAAAAACCATCATCTTTCCATGTTCGTTCCTCGTTTATTGGCATTTTAGGGCCATAAAACTGGAATTCTACCTGATTCCCAGATTTTCGTATGTTATAGTCCACGCAATCTATATGGGTCCGAGCGATCGTACCCCGATCGCCTAAAATTCTTCCGACCCATCAAAAATGACCTATGAACAATAGTCATTGCCTCGCCATGATCGTTCCTCGTCTATTGGCATTGTAGCCATAAAATTAGAATTCCACGCGATTCCCAAATTTTTGTGTGTTATAGTCCACGACATCTACATGAGTCCTGGCAACCGAATCCCTATCGCCTATATTTTTCTGACCCATAAAAATTGACCTATGAATAATAGTCATCGCCTCACCATGACAGTTCCTCGTGTTTTGGAATTTTAGGGCCAAGAAACTGAAATTACGTATGATTCCCAGATTTTCATGTGCTATAACCCACGCCATCTTCATGGGTTTGGGCGAACGAAACTGGATTGCCAAAATATTTACCGGCCTACAAAAATTGACCTATGGAACAATAGTCATCGCCTAACTATGATCGTTCCTCAGTTTTTGGCATTTTAAGGCCACTAAATTAGAATTCCACCCGATTCCTAGATGTTCGTGTGCTATAGCCCATACCATCTGCATGGGTCCGGGAGATCGGACCCCGATCGCCTAAAATTTTGCCGGCCCATAAAAATGACCTATGAACAATAGTCGTCGCCTTTTCATGACCGTTCCTAGTGTTTTGGCATTTTAGGTCCATAAAACTGGAATTCCGCTTGATTCCTAGATTTTCATATGCTATAGCCCACGCCACCTGCATGGGTCCGGGCGACAGGACTCGGGTCGCCTAAAAGTATCCTGGCCCATCAAAACCGATCTAAGGAATAATAGCCATTGCCTCGCCATGACCGTTCCTCGTTAATTGGCGTTTTAGGGCCATAAACTGGAATTCCGCCCGATTCTCAGATGTTTGTGTGCTATACCCCACTCCATCTGCATGGGTCTAGTGACCGGACACAGATCGCCTAATATTTTAACGACCCGTCAAAAATGACATAAGTAATAAAAGTCATTGCCTTCCCATGATCGTTCGTTTATTGGCATTTTAGGGCCATAAAACAGGAATTCCGCCCGATTCTCAGATTTTCATGTGTTATAGTCCACGCCATCTACATGGGCTAGAGCGACCGGATCATGATCGTCAAAAATTTTGTTGGCCCATAGAAAATGACCTATGAACAAAAGTCATCACCTTGCCATGCCAGTTCCTCGCGTTTTGCATTTTAGGGCTAAGAAACTAGAATTCAGCAGGATTCCCAGATTTTCGTGTGTTATAGCCCACGCCATCTTCATGGATCTGGGTGAACGAAAATGTTGCAAAATAGTTATCGCTTAACCATGATCGTTCCTTAGGGTTTGGAATTTTAGGGCCATATAATTGGAATTCCGCTCGATTCTCAAATTTTCATGTGCTATAGCCCATGCCATCTGCATGGGTCCGGGCGATCGGACCTCGATCACCTAAAACCTATCCAGCCAATCAAATATGACCTATGAACAATAGTAACTGCCTTGCCATAACCGTTCCTGGTTTGTTGGCATTTTAGGTCCATAAAAGTGAAATTCCGCTTGATTCATAGATTTTTGTGCGCTATAGCCCACGCTATCTACATGGTCCGGGCGACAGGACTCGGATCTCCAAAATTATTTTTGGCCCATCAAAAATGACCTAAATAACAATTGTCATCATCGCGCCACGACCGTTCCTCATTTAGTTTTGCATGTTAGGGCCATAAAACTGGAATTTTGTCTGATTTCTAGATTTTCATGTTATAGCCCACGTCATCAGCATAGGTCCGGGCGACCGGACCCGAATCACCTAAAATTTTACTGGCCTATCAAAAATGACATAAGGAACGATAATCATCACACCGCCACAACCGTTCCACATTTTCGGTACTATAGGGCCATAAAACTAGAATTTTGCTCAATTCCCAAAAGTTGTGTGCTCGCCATCTGCATGGGTTCGGACTACTGGACCCGGATCGCCTAAAATTTTTTTGGTCAATAAACAATGACCTAATTAACAATAATCATCGCCTTGACATGATCGTTCCAAATTCTTTGGCGTTTTAGGGCCATAAAAATGGAAATCTGCCCGATTCCTAGATTTTGATGCGTTATAGCCCATGCAATTTGTATGCGTCCGGGAGACCGGACCCGAATCACCTAAAATGTTACTGTCCATAAAAAATGACCTATGGAACGATAAGCATCACCTCGCCATGATAGATCCTCAGTTTTGATATTTTAGGTCCATAAAACTGGAATTCTGCCCAATTCCTTGATTTTCGTGTGTTGCCATCTGCATGGGTCCGGCCGACCGGAATCGGATCGCCTAATATTTTGCCAGACCATAACAAATGACAAAGGGAATGATAGTCAACGCCTCCCCATGACCATTCCTCGGGTTTTGAAATTTTAGGGCGATAAAACTGGAATTTCGCACGATTCCAAGATGTTTGTGTGTTATAGCCCACGCCATCTGCATAGGTCCGGGCGACCAGACCCCGATTGCCTAGAGATTTTCTGGCCCATCAAACACGACTTAAAGAACAATAGTCATTACCTCTCCATGACCGTTCCACATTTTTTGGCCTTTTAAGGCCATAAAACTAGAATTCTGCCCAATTCTCAGATTATCGTGTGCTATAACCGACTCCGTCTTCATGGGTCCGGGCGAACAAAATCGAATCACCTAATATTTTACCGGCCAGTTAAAAACAACCTAAGGAACAATTTTCATCGCCTTACCATGACCGTTCCTCATATTTTAGTGTTTTAGGGCCATAAAATATGAATTCCGCCCTATTCCCAGATTTTCGTGCGCTATAGCCCATGCCATTTGTATAGGTCCGGGTGATTGGACCTCGATCGCCTAAAAACTTTTCGGCCCATCAAAACTGACCTATGAACAATAGTCATCGCCTTGCCTTGAGCGATCCTAGTTTTTTGGGCATTTTAGGTCCACAAAACTGGAATTCCGCTTGATTCCTAGATTGTTCTGTGCTATAGCCCACGCAATCTACATGGGTCTATGCGGTCGGACCCGGATCACTTAAAATTTAGCCGGCCCAACAAAAACTAACTAAGGAATTATTTCCATTGCCTCTCCATGGTTGTTCCTCATTTTAGCCGGCCCAACAAAAACTAACTAGAATGCCACCTGATTCCCAGATTTTTGTGCGCTAATCTACAAGGGTCCGGGCGACCGGATTCGGATCACCTAAATTTTTTCTGGCCCATCAAAACCTATCTAAGGAATAATAGTCATCGCTTCTCCATGACTGTTCCCCGTTCATTGTTGTTTTAGGCCCATAAAACTTGAATTTCGCTCGATTCTCACATTTTTATGTGCTATACGCCACGCCATCTACATGGGTCCGGCGACCGAACAAGGATGGCATATAATTTTAACGGCCCGTGAAAAACGACCTAAGGAAAAAAAGTCATCGCCTTGCCATGGTCGTTTCTCGTGTATTGGCATTTTAGGGCCATAAAACTGGAATTCCGCCCGATTTGCAAATTTTTGTGTGTTATAATCCACGCCATCTATATGGGTTCGAGCGACCCGACGCCGATCGCCTAAAATTTTTCCGACCCATCAAAAATGACCTAGGACAAATAGTCATCGTCTCGCCATGATCGTTCCTTGTCTATTGGAGTTTTTGGGCTATAAAACTAGAATTTCATCCGATTCCCTAATTTTCATGTGTTATAGTCCACGCCATCTACATGGGTCCGAGCAACCGGACTCCGATCGCCTAAATGTTTTCGATACATAAAAAATTACCTATGAACAATAGTTATCGTCTCTCCATAACAGCTCCTCGTATTTTGGCATTTTAGGGCCAAGAAACTGGCATTGCGCATGATTCTCAGATTTTCATGTGCAAAGCCCACGCCATCTTCATGGGTCCGGGTGAACTAAGCTGGATTGCCTAAACTTTTACCGGCCCATAAAAACCAACCTATGGAACAATAGTCATTGCCTGACCATGATCGTTCCTCAGGTTTTAGAGTTTTAGGGTCACAACATTGGAATTTCGCCTGATTCATGGATTTTCGTGTGCTATAGCCATGGCATCTAGTAGGGTCCGGGAGATCAAACCACGATCGCCTAAAATCTTTTCGGCCCATCACAAATGACCTATCAACAATAGTCATCTGCTTGCCATGACCGTTCCTAGTTTTTTGGTATTTTAGGGCCATAAAACTGGAATTCCGCCCGGAATTCGTGTGTTATAGTCCACGTCATCTACATGGGTCCGAGCGACTGGACCCCGATCGCCTAAATTTTTCAGACCCATAAAAATGACCTAAGAACAATAGTCATCACCTCGCCATGACAGTTCCTCGAGTTCTGGCATTTTAGGGCCAAGAAACTCGAATTTCGCATGATTCCCAAATTTTCATGTGCTATATCCCACACCACCTTCATGAGTCCGGGCGAACGATACTAGATCGCCTATGCAACAAAAGTCATCGCCTATGAAACAAACGTCATCGCCTTGCCATGATCATTCCTCGATTATTGACATTTTAGGGCCATAAAATTGGAATTCCGCCCGATTCCCAAATTTTCGTGTGTCATAGTCTACGCCATCTACCTGGGTCCGTGAGACCGGACTTTGATCGCCTAAAATTTTGCCGACCCTTTAAAAATGACCGATGATCAATAGTCATCGCTTTGCCATGATCGTTCCTCGATTATTGCCATTTTTGGGCCATAAAATTGGAATTTCGCCCGATTTCCAAATTTCGTGTGTTATAGTCCACGCTATCAACATGGGTCCGAGCGACTGGACCCCGATCGCCTAAATTTTGTCGACCCATAAATAATGACCTATGAATAATAATCATCGTCTCGCCATTATAGTTCCTCTAGTTATGGCATTTTATGGCCAAGAAACCTGAATTCCGCATGATTCCCAAATTTTCATGTGTTATATCCCATGCCATCTTCATGGGTCCGGGCGAATGAGCTGGATCACCTAAATTTTACCGGCCTACAAAAACCGACCTATGTAACAATAGTCATCGACGAACCATGACCGTTCCTCAGTTTTTGGCATTTTAGGACCATAAAATTGGAATTCTGCCTGATTTCCAGATTTTCGTATGCTATAGCCCATGCCATCTGCATGGGTCCGGGCGATCGGACCTCGATCGCCTAAAATTTTGCCGGCCTATCAAAAATGAACTAAAGAACAATAGTCATCGCCTCGCCATGACTGTTGCTCGTCTTTTGCCATGTTAGGGCCATAAAACTGTAATTCTGCCCAATTTCTAGATTTGCATGTGATATAGGTGGCCATCTGCATGGGTCTGGGCAACAGGACCCGAATCACCTAAAAGTTTACCGGCCTATCAAAAACGAACTAAGGAATGATAATCATCACCTCGCCATGACTATTCCATATTTTTGGTATTTTAGGGTCATAAAACTGGAATTTTGCTTAATTCCTAGATTTTCATGTATTATAGCCCACGCCATCAGCATGAATCCGGATGGTTGGACCCGGATCATCTAAAATTTTGCATGTACATAAAAATGACCTAAGCAATAATAGTCATCACCTCGCCATGACCGTTCCTCATTTTTGGCCTTTTAGGGCCATAAAATGGAATTCTGCCTATTCCCATATTTCCGTGTGCTATAGCTCACGCCATCTGCATGTATCCGATAGACCGGACCCGAATCACCTAAAATATTACTGGCCTATCACAAATGACCTAAGAAACGATAAACATCACCTTGCTATGATAGCTCCTCATTTTTGGTATTTTAGGGCCATAAAACTAGAATTCTAACCAAGAGGTTGTGAGTTCGAGTCACCCCAAGAGCAAGGTGGGGAGTTCTTGGAGGGAAGGATGCCGAGGGTCTATTGGAAACAGCCTCTCTACCCCAGGGTAGAGGTAAGGTCTGCGTACACACTACCCTCCCCAGACCCCACTAGTGGGATTATACTGGGTTGTTATTGTTGTTGTTGTAAAACTAGAATTCTAACCAAGAGGTTGTGAGTTCGAGTCACCCCAAGAGCAAGGTGGGGAGTTCTTGGAGGGAAGGATGCCGAGGGTCTATTGGAAACAGCCTCTCTACCCCAGGGTAGAGGTAAGGTCTGCGTACACACTACCCTCCCCAGACCCCACTAGTGGGATTATACTGGGTTGTTATTGTTGTTGTTGTAAAACTAGAATTCTAACCAAGAGGTTGTGAGTTCGAGTCACCCCAAGAGCAAGGTGGGGAGTTCTTGGAGGGAAGGATGCCGAGGGTCTATTGGAAACAGCCTCTCTACCCCAGGGTAGAGGTAAGGTCTGCGTACACACTACCCTCCCCAGACCCCACTAGTGGGATTATACTGGGTTGTTATTGTTGTTGTTGTAAAACTAGAATTCTAACCAAGAGGTTGTGAGTTCGAGTCACCCCAAGAGCAAGGTGGGGAGTTCTTGGAGGGAAGGATGCCGAGGGTCTATTGGAAACAGCCTCTCTACCCCAGGGTAGAGGTAAGGTCTGCGTACACACTACCCTCCCCAGACCCCACTAGTGGGATTATACTGGGTTGTTATTGTTGTTGTTGTAAAACTAGAATTCTAACCAAGAGGTTGTGAGTTCGAGTCACCCCAAGAGCAAGGTGGGGAGTTCTTGGAGGGAAGGATGCCGAGGGTCTATTGGAAACAGCCTCTCTACCCCAGGGTAGAGGTAAGGTCTGCGTACACACTACCCTCCCCAGACCCCACTAGTGGGATTATACTGGGTTGTTATTGTTGTTGTTGTAAAACTAGAATTCTACTTAATTCCTAGATTTTCATGTGCTATAGCCCTCGCCATTTACAAGGGTCCGGGCATTCGGACTCGGATTGCCTAATATTTTGCCAGCCCATAAGAAATGACCTAAGGAACAATTATCAACGCCTCGCCATGACCATTCCTCAGTGTTTTGCATATTAGGGCCATAAAACTGGAATTTCGCTTGATTGCCATATTTTCGTGTGCTATAGACGATGCAATAAGGGTCCGGGTAAACAAAATCTGATCGCCTAAAAGCTTACGTGGCCATAAAAATGACTTAAGGAACAATAGTCATTGCATTACCATAACCGTACCTCATTTTTCAGTGTTTTGGTTTAGGGCCATAAAATATAAATTCTGCATGATTCCCATATTTTCATTTACTATATAGCCCATGCCATTTGTATGGATCCATCCGATCGCCTAAAATTTTGCCAGCCCATCACAAATGACCCATGAACAATAGTCAGCACCTTACCATGACTGTTCCTAATATTTTGGCATTTTAGGTCCATAAAACTAGAATTCCGCTTGATTCCTATATTATTTTGTGTTATAGCACACGCAATCTACATGGGTCCGGGCGATCAGACCCGGATCGCCTAAAATTTTCTCAGCCCGACAAAAACAAACTAAGGAATAATACTTATCGCCTCGCCATGACCGTTCCTCATTTTATGGTATTTTAGGACCATAAAACTAGAATCCGGCCCGATTCCCAGATTTTTGTGTGCTAATCTACAAGGATCTGGGCGACCAGACTCGGATCGCCTAAAATTTTGTTGGCCCATCAAAACCGATCTAAAGAATAATAGTAATCGTCTCGTCGTGACCGTTCATCGTTAATTGACATTTTAGGGCCATAAAACTCGAATTTTGCATGATTGTTAGATTTATATGTGCTATACCCCACGCCATCTGCATGGGTCCGACGAATACCCTCGGATCGCCTAATATTTTAACGGCCCATCAACAATGACCTAAGGAATAAAAGACATCGCCTAGATATGACCGTTCCTCATTTGTTGGCATTTTAGGGCCATAAAACTGGAATTCCGGCCGATTCCCAGATTTCGTGTGTCATAGTCCACGCCATCTACATGGGTCCGAGCGACCGGACACCGAACGCCTAAAATTTTTCCGACCTATCAAAAATGACCTATGAACAATAGTCATCGCGTCGCCATGTTCGTTCCTCGCTTATTGGCATTTTAGGGCCATAAAACTGGAATTCTTCCCGATTCCCAAGTTTTCGTGTGCTATAACCCATGCTATCACCATGGGGACCGGACCCTGATCGCATAAAATTTTTCCGGCCAATAAATAATAACCTAAGAAACAATAGTTATTCCTTTTCCATGACCGTTCTAAAGTCTTAGCACTATAAGGCCATAAAACTGGAATTTCGCATGATTCTAGGATTTTCGTGTGCTATAGCCGACGCCATCTATATGGGTCCGGACGATCAAACACGGATCACCAAAAATTTTGCCGGCTATCACAAATGACCAAAAGAACAATAATCTTCACCTCGCCATGGCAATTCCTCGTCTTTTGGATTTTTAGGGCCATGAAACTAGAATTTCGCATGATTCCCAAATTTTCATGTGCTATAGCCCACGCCAGCTTCATTGGTCCGGGCAAACAAAATCGGATCGCCTAAAATTTTACCGGCCCATAAAAACCATCCTATGGAACAATAGTCTTCGCCTGACCATGACTGTTCCTCATAATTTGGCATTTTAGGGCCATAAAATTAGAATTTTGCCTGATTCCAAGATTTTCGTGTGCTATAGCCCATGCCATCTGCATGGATCCGGGCGATCAGGCCTTAGTCGCCTAAATTTTGTTGGCCCATCAAAAATGACATATGAACAATATTCATCGCCTTTCCATGGCCGTCCCTAGATTTTTGGAATTTATGGTCCATAAAACTAGAATTTCGCTTGATTCCTATATTTTCATGCGCTATAGCCCATGCCAACTTCATGGGTCCGGGATACCGAACACGGATCTCCTAAAATATTGTCGGACTATCCAAAACGACCTAAGGAGCAATAGTCATCGCCTCTCCATAACCGTTTCTCATTTATTAGCGTGTTAGCTCCATAAACACTTGAATTCTGCCGAATTCCTAGATTTTTGTGTGGTATAGCCCACGCCATCTGCATGGGCTTGGACGACTGGACTCGAATTGCCAAAAAATTGGAATTGCGCCCGATTCCCAGATTTGTGTGTGCTATGGCACACGTTATCTGCATTGCCTAAAGATTTTATGGCCCATTAAACACGACCTAAGGAACAATATTCATTGTCTCGCCATGATCGTTCCTCATTTGTTTGGCATTTTAAAGCGATAAAACTAGAATTCCGCCCCATTCCCAGATTTTTGTGTGTTGTAGACGACGCCATCTTCATGGGTCCGGGCGAACAAAATTGAATCGCCTAAAATTTTACCGGTCCACAAAAAAAACCTACAGAACAATATTCATCTCCTGACCATGACCGTTCCTCATATTGTAGTGTTTTAGGGCCATAAAATATGAATTCCACTTGATTCCTAGATTTTCGTGTGCTATATAGCCCATGCAATTTGTATGGGTCCGGGTGATTGGACCCCGATCGCCTAAAATTTTGTCGGCCCATCGCAAATGACCTCTGAACAATAGTCATTGCCTTGCCATGACCGTTCCTAGTGTTTTGGCATTTTAGGGCCATAAAATTGGAATTCCGCATGATTCTCAGATTTTTGTGTGCTATGCCCACGTCATCTACATAGGTCCGAGCGACAAGACCCCGATTGCCTAAATATTTTTCGGCCCCTCAAACACGACCTAAGGAACAATAGTCATTGCCTTGCCATGACCGTTCCTCATAGTTTTGGCATTTCAGGACTATAAAACTGAAATTCCGCCTGATTCCTGGATTTTCATGTGCTATAGCCGACGTTTGCTATAGCACACTCCATCTGCATGGGTTCGGGCGACCAGACCCGGATCAACTAAAATTTTGTCGTCCCATTACAAATGACCTAAAGAACAATTATCATCGCATCGCCATGAACGTTCCTCGTGTTTGGACACTTTAGGGCCATAAAACTGGAATTTCGCTTGATTCACAGATTTTCCTGTGCTATAGCCCTTGCAATCTGTATGAGTCCGGGCGATCGGACCCGGATCACCTAACCTTTTGTCGTCCAATCGCAAATGACATCAGGAACAATACACATCGTCTCGCCATGACCGCTCCTCATTTTTGGGTGTTTTAGGGTCTTAAAACTGGAATTTCGCTCAATTTCTCGATTTTCGTGTGCTATTGCCCACGCCATCTACACGAGTCCAGGGGATCAAACCCCGATCGCCTAAAAAATTTTCAGCCCGTCAAAAATAATCTTAGGAACAATAGTCATCGCCTCGCCATGAATTGTGTGTTATAGCCCACGCCATCTGCATGGGTCCAGGAGAACGGACCCCGATCTCCTACAATTTTGGAGGCCCTCAAAAAGAACCTTAAGGAACAATATTCATCTCCTTGAAATGACTGTTCCTCATATTTTGGCGTTTTAAGGCCACATAACTAGAATTCCGTCTGATTCAATTTTCCTGTGTTATAGCCTACGCCATCGACATTGGACCGGACCCTGATTGCCTAAAAGTTTTCCAGACCATCAAAAATAAACTAAGTAACAATAGTCATTGTCTCTCCATGACCGTTCCTCTTTTTTTGGTATTTTACGGCCATAAAACTAGAATTCTGCTAGATTCCCAGATATTCGTGTGTTGTAGCACACGCCAACGGCATGGGTCCGAGCGAACGATTTTGGATCGCCTAAAATTTTGTCGACCCATAAAAATGACCTGAGGAACAATAGTCATCGTCTCTCCATAACCGTTCCTCTTTTTTGGCATTTTACAACCACAAAATCGAAATTCTGCCTTATTCCCAAATATTCGTGTGTTATAGCCCACTCAACAGCATAGGTCCGAGCGACCGGTCCTCGATAGCCTAAAGTTTTGTCAAACCATCAAAAACGACCTAAGGAAAAATAGTCATTGCCTCGCCATAACCATTACTCGTTGTTTGGCATTTTATGGCCATAAAACTAGAATTCCACCCGATTTCCAAACTTTCAAGTGATATAGCCTACGCCATCTGCATGTCTACGGGTGACAAAAAACGGATCGCCTAAAATTTTGTCAGCCCATCAAAAACGACCTAAAAACAATAGTCATCATGACCGTTCCTCATTTTTTGGCGTTTTAAGGCTATAAAATACAGATTCTGTCCGATTCACATATTTTCGTGTGCTATAACCCATGCCATTTGCATGGATCCAGGCGAACGAACTCGGATCGCCTAAAGTTTTGTTGTCTCATCAAAGAATACCTAAGGAACATTAAGCATCACCTCGGTATGATCAATACTCATTTTTTGGCAATTTAGGGCCATGAAATTGGAATTACGCCTGATTCCTAGATTTTCGTGTGCTACAGTCCACGCCTTCTGCATAGGTCCGGGTGACTGACCCCAATCACCTAAAATATTATCGGCCCATCAAAAATGACTTAAGAAACAATAGCCATCGACTTTGCATGATCATTCCTCTTTTTTGCGTTTTGGGGCCATAAAATTAGAATTTCGTACGATTTTCTTATTTTCGTGTGCAATAGCTCACGCCATCTGCATGGATCCGGCGACGGTACCCGAATCGCCCAACATTTTGTTGTCCGATAAAAAATGACCTAAGGAATAATAGTCATCACCTTGCCATGTCCGTTCCTTA
Organism: Nicotiana otophora; assembly: GCA_000715115.1. Taxonomy (NCBI): domain Eukaryota; kingdom Viridiplantae; phylum Streptophyta; class Magnoliopsida; order Solanales; family Solanaceae; genus Nicotiana; species Nicotiana otophora. The sequence goes on along the minus strand of AWOL01S0024913.1, from coordinate 12,444 downwards.
TTTTTTGGCGTTTTAGGGCTATAAAACTGGAATTCCACCCGATTCTTAGATTTTCATATCATATAGCCCATACAATCTTCATGGGTCCGGGCGAACGGACCCTGATAGCCTAAAATTTTGCCGGCCCATCACAAATAGCCTAAGGAATGATAGTCATTGCCTCGCCATGACTGTTCCTCTTGTTTGGTATTTTAGGGCCATAAAACTAGAATTATGTCTCACTCCCTGATTTTCGTGTGCTATAGCACACGTCATCTACATGGGTCCGGGTGACTGGATCCTGATCACCTAAAAATTTGTTGGCCATCAAAATTGACCTATGGAATAATAGTCATCGTCCTTCCATGACCGTTCCTCTTTTTTGGCGTTTTCAGGCCATAAAATTGGAATTCTGCCCGATTTCGTGATATTTGTGTGCTATGGCCCACGTCATCTGCACGGGGCCAGGCGACCAGACCACGATTGCCTAGCATTTTGTCTGCCCCTCAAAAATTAACCAATCAACAAAAGTCATCGCATGTCCATGACCGCTCTTCATTTTATGGCGTTTTAGGGCCATAAAATTGCAATTCCGCCCGATATCCAGATGTTCATGTGCTATAGCCCATGCCATTTGCATGAGTCCGAGAGAACGGACTTGGATCGCCTAAAGTTTTGTCGTCTCATCAAAAAATACTTAAGGAACATTAAGCATCACCTAGCTATGACTGATACTCAATTTTTGGCATTTTAGGACGATAAACCTTGAATTACGCCTGATTCCCAGATTTTCGTGTGGTACATCCCACGCCATCTGCATATATCTGGGCGACTGACCCCAATCGCCTAACATTTTGCTGGCCGATCAAAAATGACCTAAGGAACAATAGTCATCGCCTCGTCATGACCATTCCTCGTGTTTTGGTAATTTAGGGTCATAAAATTGGAATTCCACCCTATTCTTAGATATTCATATCCTATAACCCATACAATCTGCATGGGTCCGGGCGAACGGACCCTGATCGCCTAAAATTTTGTCGGCCCGTCAAAAATAACCTAATAAATAATAGTCATTGCCTCGCCATGACCGTTCCTCTTTTTGGAATTTTACGGCCATAAAATTAGAATTCTGTTTGATTCCTTGATTTTCATTAGCACACGTCATCTACATGGGTCCAGGTGATCGGACCCTGATCACCTAAAATTTTGTCGGCTATCAAAATTGATGTATGGAATAATAGTCATCGTCTCTCCATGGCCGTTCCTCTTTTTGGCGTTTCATGGCCATTAAATTAGAATTCCGCCCGATTTATGATTTGTTTGTGCTATAGCCCAAGCCATTTGCACGGGGCCAGACGGCAGGACCACGATTGCCTAAACTTTTGTCGACCAATCAAAAATTAACCAAGGAACAATAGTCATTTCCTGGTCATGACCGCTCTTCATTTTATGGAGTTTTAAGGCCATAAAATCCAAATTTTGCCTGATATCCAGACTTTTATGTGTTATAGCCCATGTCGTATGCATGGGTTCGGGCGAACGGTCTCAGATCGCCTAAGGTTTTAATGTCTCATCACAAAATACCTAAGAGACATTAAGCATCGCCTCGGTATGACCGATACTCATCTTTTTGCATTTTAGGGCCATAAAATTGGAATTACGCCCGATTCCAAGATTTTCATGTGCTACAGCCCACGCCATCTACATAGGTCCGGGCGACTGACCCCAATCACCTAAAATATTATCGGCCCATCACAAACTACTTAAGGACTAATAGTCATCTCCTCTCCATGGCCGTTCCTTATTTTTTGCATTTTGGTTCCATAAAACTAGAATTCCATCTGATTTTCTCATTTTCATGTGCAATAGCTCACGCCTTCTGTATGGTCCGGGCGACCGACCCGGATTGCCTAAAGTTTTGCTGGTCGATCACAAATGATCTAAGGAACAACAGTCATCACCTCACCATAACCGTTCCTCATGTTTTGGCGTTTTAGGGCCATAAAATCGGAATTCCACCCGATTCTTAGATTTTCGTATCCTATAGCCCATACAATCTACATGAGTCCGGGCAAACTGAACCTGATCGCCTAAAATTTTTCTGACCCGTCGAAAATCACCTAAGGAACAATAGTCATTGGCTCGCCATGACCGTTCCTTATTTTTATCATTTTAGGGCTATAAAACTAGAATTCCATCTGATTCCCTGATTTTTGAGTGCTATAGCACAAGTCATCAGCATGGGTCCATATGACCGGACCATGATTGCCTAAAATCTTTTCGGCCTATCCAAAATAACCTAAGGAATAATAGTCTTCGCCTCGCCATGAACCTTTCTTTTTTGGCGTTTTAGGGCCATAAAATTGAAATATTGTCCGATTCCCTAGTTTTCGTGTGTTATAGCTCATTCCATCTACATGGCACCATGGGACCCGACCCGATCGCCTAAAAAATTTCCGACCTATCAAAAATGACCTAAGGTACAATATTCATCGCTTCGCCATGAGCGTTCCTGTTTTTTAGTGTTTTACGATCATAAAACTGGAATTCTGCATGATTATCAATTTTTTGTGCGCTATAGCCCACGTCATCTACATAGGTCCAAGCAATCAGATCTGGATCGCCTTAAATTTTTTCGGCCCATAAGAATGACCTAAGGAACAATAACCATCGTCTCTCTATGACCATTCCTTTTTGAATTTTTAGGGCCATAAAACAGGAATTCCACATGATTCCCAGATTTTCGTGTGTTATAGCCCATGCCATCTGCATGGGTCCGGGCGACCTGACCCGGATCGCCTAAAATATTTTTGGGCTATAAGAAATGACCTAAGGAACAATATCCATCGCCTCGCCATGACCGTTCCACATATTTTGGAATTTTAGGGCTATAAAACTGGAATTCCACCCAAATCATAGATTTTCGTATGTTATAGCTCACGTCATCAGCATGGATCCGGACGACATACCGCAATCGCCTAAAAATTTTCCGACCCATTGGAAATGACCTAAGGAATAATAATCATCGTCTCACCATGATCACTTCTTATGTTTTGGCATTTTAGGGCTATAAAATTTAAATTCCGCCCGATTTTTAGATTTTCGTGTGCTATAGCCCACGCCATCTGCATGAGTCCGGGAGACCGGACCCCGATCTCCTAAACTTTTGTTGACCCATCGAAAATGATCTAAGGAATAATTGACATCGCTTCGCCATAACCGCTCCTTATGTTTTGACATTTTAGGGCCATAAAACTGAAATTTCGCCAGATTCCTAGATTTTCGTGACCTAAGAAACAATAGTCATCGCTTTAACATGACCGTTCCTCATTTTCTGGCATTTTAGGGTCATATAACTAGAATTACTCTCAATTCCGAGATTTTCGTATGCTATAGCTCACGCCATCTGCATGGGTCTGGGCGAATGAACCCGTATCGCCTAATATTTTGCCAACCCATAACAGTGACCTATGAAATAATAGACATCGTATCTCCATTATCGTTCCTTGTCTTTTGGCATTTATGGGCTATAAAACACTAATTCCACCTAATTCCTAGATTTTTATGTGCAATAACCCGCACCATCTGCATGGGTCTGGGCGATAAAACCCGGATCGTCTAAAATTTGGTTGTCCCGTAAATAACGACCTAAGAAAAAATAAGCATCGCCTCGCGATGACCGTTCCTCTTTTTTGGCATTTTAGGGCAATAGCTCACGCCATTTGCATGGGTCCGGAAGACCGTACCCGGATCGCCTAATATGTTGCTGGCCGATCATAAATGACCTAAGGAACAATAGTCATCGTCGCTCCATGACCGCTCCTCATTGTTTGGCATTTTAGGGACATAAAACTGGAATTTCACCCCGATTCTTAGCTTTTCGTATCCTATATCCCATGCAATCTGCATTGGTTCCGGCGACCGGACCCTAGTCTCCTAAAATTTTGTCGGCCCGTCAAAACAACCTAAGAAATAATAGTCATTTTCTCGCCATGACCGTTCCTCTTTTTTGGTATTTTAGGGCCATAAAACTAGAGTTCCATCTGATTCCTTAATTTTTCGTATGCTATAGCACACGTCATCTGCATGGTTTTTGTTATTCGGACCCCGATCACCTAAAAAATATTCGGCCATCAAAATTGCCCTAAGGAATAATAATCATCGTCTCTCCATGATCGTTCCTCTTTTTTTGCGTTTCAGGGCCGTAAAATTGACATTTCGCCCGATTTTCTCATTTTTGTGTGTTATAGCCTATGCCATCTGCACGGGGCCAGGCGACCGGACCACGATCGCCTAAAATTTTCTTGTCCCATCAAATATTAACTAAGGAACAATAGTCATCGCATGTCCATGACCGTTCTTCATTTTATGGCGTTTTAGGGCCATAAAATTGAAATTTTGCCCGATATCCAGATATTCGTGTGTTGTAGCCCACTCCATCTTCATGGGTTCGGGCGACCGGACCCGAACCGCCTAATATTTTGTTGGCCCATAAACAATGACCTAATGAACAATAGTCATCGCCTCACCATGATCGTTCCTCGTTTTTTGATGTTTCAGGGCCATATAACTGGAATTCCGCTCGATTTCCCGGTTTTTATGTGCTATAGCCCATGCCATCTACACTAGTCCGGGGGATCGGACCCTGATCACCATAAATTTTGTCAGACCACCATAAATGACATAAGGAACAATAGTCATCGCCTTTCCATGACGGTTCCTCGTTTTTTGACGTTTTAGGGCCATAAAATTGGAAATTCGCCCGATTTCCAGATTCTCGTATGTTATATATAGACCACATTATCTGAATGGGTCTGGGCGACCGGACCCGGATCGCCTAAACGTGTGTCATCCTATTAAAAATTACCCAAGGAATAATAATCATCGCCTCACCATGAATGTTCCTCATATTTTGGCATTTTAGGGCATAAAAACTAGAAACTCGCTCGATTCCCCAATTTTCGTGTGTTATATCCCTCGCCATCAATACAGGTCCGGGCGATCGGACCCTGGTCGCCTAAAAATTTTCGATCCATCAAAACTGACCTAAGGAGCAATAGTTATCGCCTCTCTGTGACCGTTCCTCATTTTTAGCGTTTTAGGGCCATAAAACTAGAATTCGCCTCATTCCCAAATTTTTGTGTGTTATAGTCCACACCATCTGCATGGATCCGGGCGACCAGACCTAAATCACCTAAAATTTTGCCAGACCATCAAAAACGACCTAAGAATAATATGAATCGTCTCGCCATGACTGTTCCTCATTGTTTTGGTGTTTTAGGGCCATAAAACTGGAAAACGCCCGATACTAAAATTTTCGTATGCTATAGTCCACATCATCTGAATGGGTCCGGGCGATCGGATCCGAATAGCCTAAATTTTTGCCAACAAATTCAAAATGACCTAAGGAATAATAGTCATGACCTCTCCTCATTTTTTTGGCGTTTCAATGCCATAAAACTAGAGTTTCGCTCGCTTCCTTGATTTTCGTGTGCTATATCCCACGCCATCTGTACGGGTCCGACGATTGGAGCTGACTCGCCAAAACTTTTGTCGGCCTATTTAAAACGTCCTAAGGAATAATAATCATCGCCTCGCTGTGACCGTTCCTCGTTATTAGTATTTTAGGGACATAAAACAGGAATTCTGCGTGATTCTCATATTTTCATATGCTATAGCCCACGCCATCTGCATGGGTCCGAGAGACCGGAACCCCGATCGACTAAATTATTTGCGACCCCTCAAAAACAACCTAAAGAACAATAGCCATCTCTTCGCCATGACCGTTCCTCATGTTTTGGCATTTTAAGGCCATAAAACTGGAATTCTACCTAATTCCCAGATTTTCGTGTGTTTATAGCCCACGCCATCGGCATGGGTCCGAGCGACCGGTCCTCGATCGCCTAAAATTTTGTCGATCCATCAAAAACGACCTAAGGAACAATAGTCATCTCCTTGCCATGACCGTTACTCATATTTTTGCGTTTTACGGCCATAAAACTGGAATTCTGCATGATTTCCAAATTTTCAAGTGATGTAGCCCCCGCCATCTGCATGTCTACGGGCAACGAAAATCGGATAGCCTAAAATTTTGCATGTTAATCTAAAACGACCTAAAAACTATAGTCATCACCTATCTATGACCGTTCCTCATTTTGTGGTATTTTAGGGCCATAAAACTGGAATTTGCCTGATTCTCAAATTGTTGTATGCTATATCCCACACCATCTGCATGGATCCAGGCAAATGGACTCGGATCGCCTAAAACAAATTCAGCCCATCAAAAAACACCTAAGCAACATTAATCATCGCCTCGCTATGACCGATACTCAGTTTTTAGCATTTAAGGGCTATAAAACTGGAAAACTCCCGATTCCTTAATTTTCATTTGCTATAGCCCATATCATCTGCATAGGTCCGGCCGACTGACCCCGATCGCCTAACTTTTGCCGGCCCATCAAAAACGACTTAAGAAACAATAGTCATCGCCTCGCCATAACCGTTCCTCATTTGTTTTGCGTTCTGAAGTCAGAAAACTGGAATTTTGCCCGATTCTCAGATTTTCGTGTGATATAGCCCACTCCATTTGCATGAGTCCGGGCGAACGGACTCGGATCGCTTAAAAACTTTTCAACCCATCAAAAAGGACCTAAGGAACATTAATCATCACCTCGCTATGACCGATACTCATAGTTTGGCGTTTTAGGGCCATAAAACTGGAATTATGCGTGATTCCCAGATTTTCATGTGTTATAGCCCATGCCATCTGCATAGGTCTGGGTGACTGATCTTGATCGCCTAAAATATTGTCGGCCCATCAAAAACGACCTAAGAAATAATAGTCATCGCCTCGCCATGACTGTTCCACGCTTTCTGGCATTTTAGGGTCATAAACCTGGAATTCTGCCTGATTCCCTTATTTGTGTGTGCTATAGCCCCACGCCATTTGCATGGGTCCGGGCGACCAGACCTGAATCACCTAAACTTTATCGGCCAATCTAAATGACCTAAGGAACAATAGTCATTGCCTCGCCATGGCCGTTCCTAATTGTTTGGCTTATTAGGGCCATAAAACTTGAATTTTGCGTGATTCCCAAATTTTCGTGCGTTACAAGACCTGCCATGTGCATGGGTCTGGGCGACAGGACTCTGATCGCCTAAACGTTTGCCGATCAATCTTAAATGACCTAAGGAACAATATTTATCGCCTCGACATGACCGCTCCTCATAGTTTGGCATTTTAGGGCCATAAACTTAAAATTATGCTCAATTCTCTGATTTTTGTATGTTATAGCCCACGCTATCTATAAGGGTTCGGGCAATCAAAAACTACCTAAGGAACAATATTCATCACAGTGCCATAATATTCCTTTTTTTGGTGTTTTACGCTTATAAAACTGGAATTCCACCTGATTTTGAGATTTTTGTGCGTTATAGCTCGCGCCATCTACATGTGTCCGAGCGACCGATCCCCGATTGCCTAAATTTTTGTCGACCCATAAAAAACAACATAAGAAAAAATAGTCATCGCCTCGCCATAACCAATACTCGTGTTTTGGTATTTTACGGTCATAAAACTGGAATTGCGCCAGATTTCTAGACTTCGATGTATTGTAGCCTACGCCATCTGCATGTCTATGGGCGACCGAAACCGGATCGCCTAAAATTTTGCTAGCCCATCAAAAACTACCTAAGAAACTATAGTCATCGCCTCGCCATGACCGTTCCTTATTTTTGGCATTTTAGGGCCATAAAACTCGAATTTCGCCTGATTCCATGTTTTGCATTTGCTATAGCCCACACCATCTGCATGGGTCGGGCAACCGAACCCGAATCGCCTAAAATTTTATCCGTCCATCAAAAAAGGCTTAAGGAACATTAATCATCGCCTCGCCATGACCGTTCTTTGTTTTTTGTCATTTTAGGGCTATAAAACTAGAATTACGCCTCATTCCCAAATTTTCGTGCGCTATAGCCCATGCCACTTACATAAGTCCTGGCGACTCACTCCGATCACCTAAAAAATTTTCGGCCCGTCAAAAATGACCTAATAAACAATAGCCATCGCCTCGCCATGAGTGTTCCACGTTTTCTGGCATTTTAGGGTCATAAAATTAGAATTCTACCTGATTCCCTAATTTTCATGTGCTATAGCCCACGTCATCTGCATGAGTCCGGGCTATCACACCCTATGCGTCCCAAGGTGACATAATGAATATGAGACTTGTTAATCATGATTTAAATGATTTTAAAGTCATAATATGGATATATATGATGTTTAGATAGAAAATATGAAGTTTGAGAAAAATCGGATTAAAGTTGCGGAAACACCGACTAAGGATTTGTCCTGTAACAAAGCTTTTCAAGAAATATATTTTGTGTTCTATATGAGGTCTTTTTGGGACATATTATACACCACATTGAAGGTATTGGAATGTAGTTCCCAACACACTTAACCGTTCATTCATACAACATCCGGATAAAAAGATATAAGCGTCGGAAGATGGACAAATGAGAGGATGCCAAGCTAGCACCTTTTGACTTTTCAAACATTGATAAATATGTCTTAACTCGTCTCTCTCATCCTTTTCACATACAACCCAGACATAGAACACCATAGAACCTATTTTTGAGCACTCTAATAGTGTTTCAAAGAATATTATCATCCCGGACACGGAATCAAGAAGCGATAACATTAAAACGATCCCTTTNTAGCTGGGATGATCATCTTTCACCTATTGAGTTTGCATATAATAATAGTTAACATTCCACCATTCAGATGGCTCCATACGAAGCTCTTTACGGACCAAAGTGTAGGTCTCCTATATGATGGTTCGAGATTGGGGAAACTAAGTTAGTAGGACCAGAGTTGGTACAACAGGTAGTTGAGAAGATTAAGCTTATAAGGGAAAGGTTATTAGCAGCACAGAGTCGTCAGAAGTCTTATGCATATAATCGATGACGAGACTTGGAGTTTCAGGTAGATGACTGGGTATTCCTAAAGGTATCACCGATGAAAGGCGTTATGAGATTTGGTAAGAAAGGAAAGCTTAGCCTCGGTACATTGGACCTTATAAGATTATACGCAGAGTAGGCCAAGTAGCATATGAGTTAGACTTGCCTTCCAAATTGGAGTCTGTACATCCAGTATTTCATGTGTCTATGCTCCATAGGTGTATTGGAGATCCCTCTAAATTCATTCCAGTTGACGATGTTCAGGTTATAAAGCAACTATCATAGGAGGAAGCTCCCATTGCTATACTAGATAGACAAGTTCGGAGATAAAGAACTAAGGATGTAGCTTCGATTAAAGTACTTTGGATTAACAATAATGTGGAGGAAATGACTTGGGAAGCTGAATAAGAAATGAATACTAGGTATCCTCACTTGTTTCCACTTCCATAGAAGGATCATACTGAGACATCACAGCCTTTAGGTACGTATATAGTACTTGATTCTTATGTTAGTTATTGTTATTAGTCATGTGAGGCCATTGGTGTTATTGATGATTATGGCCCTGTGTGGCTTTGTATTATTGGGTTTACTGTGTGACAGGTTTGTAGTAGTACCGTTACATAGGAGACTCTGCCAAAATTTCTATATATTTCTGGGAGTTTAACATTCGAGGACGAATATTTCTAAGGGGGGAAGATTGTTACACCCTGTGCGTCCCAAGGTGACGTAATGAATATGAAACTTATTAATCATGATTTAAATACTTTTAAAGTTATAATATGTCTATATATGATGTTTGGATAGAAAGTATGAAGTTTGGGGAAAATCGGATTAAAGTTGCGGAAACATCGACTAAGGATTTGCCTTGTAACAGAGCTTTTTAAGAAATACATTTTATTTGCTATATGAGGTCTTTTTGGGACATATTATATACCAAATTTAAGGTATTGGAATTTATTTTCCAACTCACTTAACTATTCATTCATACAACATCCGGATAAAAAGATATAAGTATCGGAAGATGGGCGAATGAGAGAGTGCCAAGCTAGCACCTTTTGACTTTTCAAACATTGATAAACATGTCTTAACTCGTATCTCTCATCATTTTCACATAGCACCCGACCATAGAACACCATAGAACCTGTATTTGAGCTCTTTAATAGTGTTTCAAAGAATATTATCATCCCGGGTATGGAATCAAGAAGCTATAACATTAAAACGATCCCTTTGACGTAAGTATCGCTATATCGCCTATCTTTTTCTTTGTAGTTTAATTTTTGGAAGGTAATTCATAGTTAATAAACGTTTTCTTTCTGTATTTAAGTGTTTAAATATCAAGGAATGTTGATAAATTTGTTTCCTAATAGTTAGAACTCACGAGACGATGATCGGAAGCCGTGAGTTCGAGTTATTTGACTTGTAGTGGATTGTTTTGTGAGTTGTTTCGTGTTGCCTTTGGGATGTATATTTTTCTACTGTTTAATGGAGTTTTGGAGTACAAATAGTGTGGAGAAACATCATATATTGACGGAATGCTGGAGTGGTTGTTCGTCGTTACATTCTTTTAAGTTGTTTGGCACTACTTTGGTTGTCGTTTTATGTATGAAGTGATTAGGGTGTGTGGGCTGTTTTGTGGTATATTGTGATGGAGATAAGGTTGGAAAATGATTAGTACATGTTGTTATTGTTGTTTTCTTCTTGTTGTTGTTGTTGGTATATGGTATTGGAGGAGGGCCTAGTTACAGGCGAGATGCTGCCCAAATTTACGTAAACGAGCTACTACTTAGCCTTTACTCAGCACTGATTTTGAATCTCCTTATGATGTGGTAGATTGAATTGAGTTGTTTGAAGAATTTCTTGGGAGGTATTAAGGACTCAATAGAGTTAAGGTATATTAAGGTTATCCCTTCTTTCTTTTGGCATGATCTAAATGATACAAACGAAACGAGCAAACTACGCAACTTTCATAAATGACTCTATTCATAGAAATACTAGGGGTGTCTATATTCTTGATTCTCCATGTGAATTAGTATTATATCCTCTATTCATGGGTATCAAAAAAATACGTATTTGATAAAGTTTGTCCGTAAGACATATTGATTTTATGATATTCGAGAAATCGTATTAACGTATTTCTTATGCATTTCATGCATTTATACATGTACGTTGGCCCATGACCAGAAGTCGTTATATGCGCGCATATTATATGTATATGGAATATGGAAAAAGATTACGGTGTTATATACGCACCACCACCTGATCAGCTGGTATACATTGATGATTTTGCCCACAGTGGCTGAGATGATATGATGGGATGCCCTCAGAGGCTTGATGATGTTATGTACGTATATACCTATGCATGGTATGTCATTTATACGCACATGCATAACATTATAAATTTGCATGATTCACAGAGCTATTCAGAATTACAGGTTGAGTTCTTTACTCTATGTTTCTTTCATGTCTTTTATATACTACCGTCATGCCTTACATACTCGGTACTTTATTTGTACTGATGTCCCTTTTACTTGGGGATGCTGCGTTTCATACCCACAAGTCCCGATAGACAGGTTGAGAGTTCTCCTAGTAGGCTATCAGCTCAGCAGAAGGTGTTTGTGCACTCCACTTGCTTCGGAGTTGCCTATTTGGTCAGTATGATTTGAATATTTATTGTTTGGTATGGCGGGGCTATGTCCCGACCCTTATGATATTTATGTACTATTAGAGGCTTGTAGACAGATGTCATGTATACGAATACTGGTATGGCCTTATAGGCCAGTACGTCATTTGTATAAGTCGTTATATCAAGTTGGTTCACCCTATATTGAGTATTTCCTCATGTTTTATTCTACTTATCTCACGACAGCCTCTTCAGCTCAATTACATATGATAGTATGATACGAAAGATACATTACGTTGGTACTCGGTTGAGTAAGGTACTGGGTTCCCGTTGTGGCCCATCGATTTGGGTTGTGACAAAAGTGTTATCAGAGCAGTTCTGTCCTAGGGAGTCTACAAGTCGTGTCTAGTAGAGTCTTGTTTATGGGTATGTTGTGCACTACACTTATAAGCAGGAGGCTATAAGGCATTTAGGACTGTCACTCTTTCTTCTTTTTCTAGATTGTGTGGTAGAGCTCAATTGTAAGAAATTCAAACTCCTAAATTCTATGTTATTCGTTATACAACGATATCTACATCCAGAATGACAGCTGGTAAGAGATTGAATGTGGTTGTGGAAGAGTTGAGTCGGAGAAACTCGATTTTACATCATGCTTATGATGAGTAAATGTAAGGCCTTCAGTAGATATATGTGTACTACGACCTGTGAGCCTCTTGATAAGGAGCCCTAAGGCATGAATACCTATATGCCTCTATGGCAAAAAGCAACGAGAGAATCAGAATGTAGATACAAGTTTTAACAAGTAAAAGAAGCTAGGTGAAGAAGGATACGAGGTACCCAGTTAATAAAGATTGTCTGTATTTACAATTCAGGCAGAGAAATATAAGCAT